>JAOYNC020053567.1:0-10916 GCA_025802115.2 Bertia moriformis
ATCGCAATGCTGATCCACACCGCCGAATCCGAAGAAACCAGAAAACCTGTAGGGAACCCGGGTGATATATCAGCTGTTCGGAACAGAATGGCGCAAAGCCAAAGATCGCGGTGACCAGCGAAAAAAGCGGGGATTAGTTCAAGCGAGTTTTCTCGACGAGATGCGTGGACAAAATCGCGGAGAGCGATCCCGTCACTGTCGATAACTTGTCCACCTGAATAGACCAGACCAGCTGGTTTCTCATCATTCAGCTGCGCGTACCCTGCAACAAGCTCTCGGATCGCGCTCGGCTCCATCACATCATCGTCCGAGAGCAAGATGAAATAGTAACCTCTAGCTAGTGAAAGGCAAGCGTTCCAATTGTCTGTCATCGGAATTCGTGTTGGTTGAGAAATACACCGCAGCCGGGAGTCATGATGATTCTTTAGATACTCGTTTGTCTTATCCGTCGAGGCATTATCAGAAACTACAATTTCAAAGTTGTCGTAATCCTGTGCCAGTGCGCTTTCGATGGCTAACTGCAAATAGCGCAATCGGTTCAAGGTGGGAATGCCAATTGTTACCAAGGGCGAAGACATGAATGCTCCTGCGGCAGACGATTTTGTTCACCAGCGGCGCGCAACCGGTTATCTATGAGTTATAGCACCTCCGGCAAGCCGGTGCGGAGCTTCTTGAAGCGCCGAAGTAAAGCCTTTCGCTCACCTGAGTCGAGCATGACAGCCCCGAAGAAAAATCCCCCGGCAAGCGTGCTACAAAGGAGGCCAAATTCGCAAGAGACCATATGTGATGTTGAGCGAGTAAGCATGCGTACTGCAGCATTCAGGGAAAGCATTACAGCCATTAGTGCAGCCAAAGGCAGGATCACTCTCCGTATATGTGTTCGAACATCCAGTTGAAAAAGACGTATTGTGTACCAAGGAACATACCAATGGTTCGTTAAGAGTTGAGCCAGCATTGTTCCCAGCACCACGCCCAAGAGGCCGAACCGATCTGCCAGAACAATGGACAGGCCGATGTTGAAGACACCGGCAATGAGAGCCGGAGCGATGAAGACGATTCTTCCAGTCGATATCGTCGCAGCTGCCATTGCCTGTGCGTAGGCTTCTAACAGCGTTACTGCCAGCAACACCCAAAGTACCGGGAAACCTACAAAGTGATTCGCCCCCAGCCAAAGCTCGATAACTTTGTCAGCGAAGCAGGCTAGAAAACTTCCGATTACCACGATAAGGCCCAAAGTAAAACGCAGGTTACGGTTTAGTATCTGGAGGATTGCTGGGATGTCACCCCGAGCATAGGCTTGCGAAGCAAGCGGCATGCTGGTCAGGACCAGCATCATAGAAAGCGTCATGAGGGCAGTTACCAGCTTGGCCACTGCCTGGTAGTTCGGCACCTGCGTCGTTCCCAGAGTCGATGCAATGACAATGTTGTCGGTTTGCAGTATGAGAATACCGCCTAGCAGCGTCGCCGCATACTTTAAGCTAGGCACCACAAGTCCTCTAATGACGTTTAGATCGAACGCCCCCTCCGTCGAATGGGTGGTGATTCGGTGAAGTGCTGCCCTAGCCAACAAGACACCAGAGAGCGCCTGTAGCAGGTACGCGAGGGCCAGTCCAATCAGCCCGCGATGAGTCAGAATCGCCGCAGTGATGAAGACGAGGCCGAAAACGGCACTCGCTGAGCGAATGATCTTCTCGCTAAGCACCTCGCCCAGGCCATAAAGTCCAGCAAACCATCCTTGCCCTACCAGATTCAGCGCAGCCCCTAAAATGAAGATGAACCAAGCCGGGCGGACCTGTGCATAGAGTGCCGGAGGAACGATTGTTCGGAGATAACTCCAGCCGAGCGACCCTCCTATGACAAATACCAGCACTGCAAGTATTGCGACGATCGCCGTACACGAATGAATGAGGGTAGCAATACGTCGAGCACGGTCCACGTCGCTTAGCTGCGGATTGCCATGCGCGAAGCTGATTTCCCTGCCTAGTGTTGGCGTAAGACCCAGGTCGAGAAACATCGCATAACCGCCTAGATTAGCAAATAGAATCCATATGCCGGCAAGCTCGACGGAGACATGTCGAATCAAGATGCTGAGCTGCAGGAAGGAACAGCTCATGCCGACTGCGGCGAAAAGCAGCCCCCCAAGAGCCCCGAAGACAAGTTTCCGGCTTGCACTCACAGGCATCCCGGCAACGTAAGCGGGGGCATTGGGTTTGGCAGAGGTGCTTGTCGGAACACATCCGCAGAAGACTCCGCGAGGGGCGCAGCCGTGATCCTTGAGTTTGGTGCACTCAGACAGGCCAGTATGTAGGCGCTCGGGCGAATGCCCTGAAGTGTAAAAGAATACTTCGAGCCGTGCAATGGGATAACGAACTCAGAGTCTTTGCCATTTTCACTTCATAATCATGAACCAAAAAAGTTATTGTCGACAAATAACCAATGGCATGTGTTTGTTCCACGAGAAGGCTAATCATATTTCTTCCGGATGTGAGAACAACGCTGGGAGCTTCGGAGTTTGGATGAAGTCGCACCAAGATTTAGGGAGAGCGTAGTTTCCATGACATCAATTCAAGGTCTTGATGCGTCGCGAGCCTCTGACGCGCCTCTGGGAAGGTACAAGCCGCGGATAGGGCACCTCGATGGCATACGTGGACTGGCAGCGCTGTTGGTTGTGCTGGATCACTACTTCGGTTTGATGGAAGCGGAGCCGGGTGTTCAGCACTGGGTAGGTCGGTTTGCAGCAACTGGTTGGCTGGGCGTTGACGTGTTCTTCACGCTTTCAGGCTTTCTGATCACCGGCATTTTGCTAGACGCACCAAAGGAGCGTGGCTACTACTCGCGGTTCTACATACGTCGGCTTTTTCGTTTGGCTCCCCTGTACTACGTTTATCTGGCCGCCATTGCCTTGTTGGGCTCGACAACTCACTCCCTGAACCGCTCCAACCTGCTGTTTTACATCTTTTATTTGCAGAATTTTTATATCGCAGTCGTTGGCCATTGGGTCACCGGCACCGGATTGCTCTGGAGCCTCGCCCTCGAGGAGCAGTTCTATCTGGTGTGGCCTACGGCAATCTTCCGATTCAAGCCACGTACGCTGGCACGTCTCATCGTTGCGGTGGGCTTCCTTTCCATAGCGCTACGAAGTGCGCTGCAATTAACCGGCCGCGGATTTGCTGCGTATGTATTCCCGCTATCGCATCTCGACGGGCTTTGTCTCGGAGCCCTGCTGGCTCTAGCGTCACGGCAGGTAGATCCTTTCAGCCTCCTCCGGTTTCTACGTGTCGCACCATGGATCGCAGGACCCTCGATCGTAGCACTCTATCTTTTCTGTGGTGACCTGAACAACAGCACGGCAACTTTCGGCGGCATGGCACCTACCCTGGTGGCAATCCTGACAGCTGCGCTAATCTACCGACCAGGAAGAGCAGAAACTATGCTAACCTCCAAACCGCTGCGTTGGCTTGGCCGATACAGTTATGCGTTCTATGTGTTGCAGTTCCTGCCCGGCATTCTCGTGCAGCACTGGCTGTTTCACAAAACGCATAGCTTAGCGATGCGCACAGCCGGAAACGTGCTGCTGATTACCATGATTGCGCTAGAAGCTCGCCTATCGTGGCTGTTGCTGGAAACTCCCATGCTGAAGCTGCGTGAGCGGCTCTACCCAGCAAAAGTAACGGCTGCGTTGCTGGTGATGTGAGCCCGACGTAGCAAGTGGAACGGCCCTCACCAATGGCGTTCGGTCGCCTGGGATCCCTCGTACTAAGACTTCTGGCCGTCGCAGTGCCACGAATAACGATTGTCGTAAGAGCTACAGTGAAAGATATGCATTCATCTCCACGCGTCAGTGTTCTGCTCCCGTTTCATCGTCTCGACGAATATTTAGTGCAGGCGATTGACAGCATACTGCAGCAAACGTTTGCCGATTTTGAGTTGCTGCTGATTGCCGATGCGCGATTGCAGGGCAGCTTTGAGAGGGTGGAAGAACTGACGCGCGCCGATGCCAGGGTGTGCTTGCTGTGGTCATTCCCGGTAGGCGGTATAGCTTTGGGCTTGAACTTGGGCATTGGCCATGCGCGAGGGGTATACATTGCGCGGATGGATGGAGATGACGTTAGCCTGCCGGAGCGTCTAGAAAAACAGGTACGCTTCATGGACGCTCATCCAGAAGTGGTGGCACTGGGTGGACGGCTCGAGCTCATGGACGAGCGCGGAGCCGCACTCACCTCCGAGTACCCCTTCTATGGAAATGACGCTAGCATCCGCGCTGTGCTGCCGCTGCGAAACCCGATGCCTCACCCCGCGCTCATGTTTCGCAGGTGTGTACTGGTTCAGGTAGGCGGCTACAAGTACGCACACTCCGCTGAGGATTGGGAACTCTTTTTGCGTCTGGCCCGCAATCACTCGTGGAAGCTGCACAATCTGGATCACCTGCTGGTGCGCTATCGCCGCCACGCCGGGCAAGTCACGCGGCCGGAGCTTACAGCAACCGTCTTCTACGAAACTGCAGGGTTTCTGTTTTCGGAGTTTCTGCGGACCCGTTCCCTTAAATACCTGGTAGGTATCGCGATCAAGTTTCCCCCTCTGGTGCAGCTGCGATTGGCGCTGTGGCGCTAGACGTAAGGGAACAGTCGAGCAGGGAGACTCCGCGAGGTAAACGTGCGCGCGCCACGCAGACGAACTGAGGCCTCGAACGTGAACCGCCGCGCCGCTTTGATTCCGCGATCGTGTCCCCAGATCATGCGGCAGGCCCTTGTCAGAAATGTTGTATACAAACGTTCTGGAAAGCTGAGTGGCCGGTGAACAAAGATCGGACGCGTGGCCTCCCCGCGGTCTGATAGCGACATTGCTGGCTGGCGCGCACGCAACTGCTGCAGCGCAAAATCAAGCACGGCCGCAAGGCGAATCGAATAGACGTGTTCGCTGCGGGTACGCTCGAACCCGGCCGCGGCTAGTCGATCCCGTATGTCGGGATGTGCGAGATAGAACTTAATTTTTGATTCCAGGTCGACTTGGGAGTCAAATACGTCGATCTCCGTACCTATCCGATAGAACTCCTCGATGCCGGGCACTCGATCGCTCAGCAGAAACCCGCCGGCACCGGGTATTTCAAACGTCCGAGCTTTAAGTTGCACAGCACGGCCTTCTACCACACGAAATGCTTCGCAGAAGTTAAGACTTACTATGCTGTCCCGCATGATACGCGGAATATCTTCAGTCTCTACCGGACCGGAAGCCCAGCCGAAACCAAAACAGTGGACCACTATACCCGCAGCTTCCAGCCGGCTGGTGATCTCCTCCCGTTTGCCATACTTTGTTCCGATAAAACTCACCCCATATAGACACTCGCGTGCGGGTATTGGCGGACGTAGCCATTCTTCGTTGGCGGCCCACTGCGTAAGTACCACGCTTTTAATACCTGCTTTGCGATAGTCGCCGACCCTATAGTCGTAAGTAGTGGCAATCGCGTCGTAGAATGGCCCAATAAAGCGCGAGCAGTTCTGAAATTTGAAAGAGTCATCAGTAGTCCAGGTGACCAAGGCAGTGTCGCCTCGGTCGGCGATGGCCTGCAGCGTCTCCAGCCAAATCTCATAGTCGCGCTGCACGGTGAAGACCACGTCTGGCTGCCACTCTTCAACAGCCCGGAGGATAGCCTCATTCAAGTCTTCATAAGTGGGATACAGTATGCTATCCCAGCTTTCCAAGTGGCGTGTTTCGTGACCCAGACTCCTAAGAGCTGGCAGGAATGCAGCGTATTCGATGCTGACTCCGCGTGTGGGTACGCCATAATTATGCTTCGTGAGGACGCAGAGGACCTTCATAGTTTCCTTGACAAGGGAGTGTGCATCATGTGGCCCGCATCTATCCTAAATAAACCTATTAACAGGGACTGGAACTCGAATCTTTGTGCCGGTCCACGTGCCTAGTATCCAGAAGCAAATACATGGAACAAGGACCAGCGGGGCGATCAAGAATTCATTGAAAGAATGAGCGACGAGAAGAGAAAAAGTGACCTGGCAATAGCAAAGAAAATAGCTGGCCTGACACCGGCTACTCTTGTACAGCCACATGCAAAGCGCCCCTACAATCGCGGGGAAGAATACGACACCCGGCATCCCCCAGTCCCACTGGATAAGCTCGTAGAAACCGCTAGGGGATGTTGGATCGATACGTGGAGGGTTTGTGAGGAACGTCGCTTCGGGCACGAGCTTAATGGGAAGTAACGCCTGCATGGGTCCAAGCAGACGAATAGTGTCCGGGCCCAAGCCCGCTCGTCGTGTTTGCTCCTCCATGTTTAGAATGGGGCCCTGCTGATAAACAATAAATTCGCCGCCGCTGGTTTGTGTAACTCTTCCCTGGTTTCTGAGTTCTGCAAGGGGGCCGAATAGGCTGTACATCCCGATTAGGATGCCCGCTGCTGCGAATAGAGCGAACTTCTTGCTTTTGATAAAAGGAATCAGGAAGGTTAGATTTCGCAAGACGTCTCCACCATGTAGTAGAAGCCCGGCGAGGAATAACACGGCTAGCCTAACCATACCAACTCGTTTGCCATTGATGAGGGTTATTGACAATGTGGAAAGTAGACCAACATAAAACATCCAAGGCACCTTCTTTCGTGTCTCCACCGCAATGAGGGCCAACTCGAGAAGGAGCCCACCAAGCACAGTTGAGGTTAGGACGAGAAGTGCGAACTGCCCTACAAAGGAGTCCTGCTGGAGAACGGTAGCCGTGGTAACGTCAATCTCATTGTCGCGGCGGAGATAACTGAGTATAGGAAGTGCGCCGTAAATGCGAACCACGAAGTAAACTTGGGCGAAGCCGGCAAGACACAGTATCCAGATGAGCTGTCGAATGGTTCGTTCTTTTAGGAATAGAACAAACTGAGGTGCTGCGGCGAGCTTGGTCCAAACCATTGCTCCGCCGACCAAGAATGATATCCAACCGGTCAGAATGATAATGATTGGTAAGTAGCTGAGCTGTACCGACTGAACAGCGGCACCGACGCCAAGGGGCCAAAAGAGGTAAGGTGTAAGACTTTGAAATGTGGCAATGCTGAAAAGAACGTCAGGTCGAAGCAGAACTTGGAGAATGCGAGCTGTTTGGCCTATACGCATTGTTGTGTCTCGCCAGTACTCTAAATTAAGTACGGACCGCATTAGAAGCCAAAGTGAAGGCTGCCTTTAGCGGCATGCTTGAGGGTGCGTATATAAAGAGAGCCCACAGACAGACAGCTCCTATGCTCAAAAGTGAGCATAGGAGTGTGCCGACAATAGCAATATATGCAGCCGTGGCACTGGAGGGCTTTTGTGGTAGATCTGCCGTCGCCAACACTTTCGCCGACGGAATCTCTTTAGCCTCTTCTACCCGCGCCAGCTCGTATTGCCGTGTTAGGGTCGCATACACCGCCTGCTCCGCGAGTAGGCGCTGGCTCAAATTAACATAAGTCATTCCCAAATGGGGAAGCTGGCGGATGGTTGGCAGAATCGCATTTCCATCGACGCCTGAGACCGCGCTAGAAGCCGAACCCCCAAGAGCCGTTAGTTGAGCGCTCAGGCTGGCAATTCGCGCCCGCGCCGCACGCACTCGTACATTATCATCGCTGTACGTCGCACGCAGTCCAGATAGGTCTGCCTGCGCCGCACCTAACTCAGTTTCAATCTTCGATACGGACTCAAAAAGTGCTGCGCCCTGTGCTTGCGGATTTAGCGTTCCGGTTTTGCTGGAGAACTTGCTCAGTTGGTCGGCAAGATCGTCGATTTCCACCCTCAGTGTCCGAAGACGCTCTTCAAGGAATACGCGCTCACGGCGGGCTGACGAAGTGTTAATGGTGTTAAGCGCGGCGTCTAGTTGAATAATGTAGGCGTTAGCTATGTCTCGCGCTAATGCGGGCTGTTTGGTGGTAACGTCGATGCTCAAAATCCCGGACTTCTTATCTTCCACCATATCCGTTGAGGCTGCCAAGCGAGCGCGGGCGTCCTGCTGGTATCGGCTATTGAAGTATGTCATGAGGTGAAACTGGTTCACGATATTATCCTGTACGGTTCGGCTGCCCAGGATGCCGATCACTGTACCTCCCGCAGTTCGGGAGCTTAGTAAACCTCCTCCTCCCCCTAACCCAGCGGCTAAGGGATTGCCGCTGAGGATCGCCAATGTCGAGGTGGTGCTAAGCGAGCTAGCATCAGGCGGCATCAGAAGAACGTTGGCAGTGTATTTCTTCTTTTCGGCCAAGCCAAGGGTCAGCGACATGCAGAACCCGACTAGGCAAGCCAGCAAAACGACTCTCCGCTTGTTCCAGATTGCAGATAGAAACTGCTGAACCGGAAAGGGTGTGCTCGTGTAAGTACCTTCGTCTATTACGTAACCTTCCCGCCTGAGCCGATTTTGGTCGTCTTTCGTCATCGAGAGGGCCTCTGCATCATAGGAGGTCAGTTGCGCAGCGCGACCGCAGCGGTAAGTGCCAGGGTGCTAACGCTCTGCGCAGCAGCGAGAAGGTCGCGGAGCGTCGAATTTCCAGTAAATATTTTTTCAGGAACAATGACGGTATCGCCAGGCCGTACGCGTACATGTGAAACACTGCGGCCGAAGCCGTCGTGGACGACAACCGCCCCGTCCGTCCGCAAAAGATAAATGCGTTTGCTATCTCCATCACGTGTGGCGCCACCACCTTTGTTTAGGTACCAGCTTACGTCATGGCCTGGAACAAAGCTGATGGCAGCGGAATTGTAAACTTGACCGCTGATCAAGACGAAACTGGGCCGCTTAGGAATAACAATAGTGTCGCCGGCTCGAAGCGTGATGTCGGCGGCCGTGTTCTCCCAGTGCGAGATGTCAAAGCTTAGATTAACAACCATGCGGCCATTAGCGGGATGGCTACGAAGGGCCTGAAGCGTTTGGGCACGCTGATTCTGTAGCGATGCGAGCAACTGCTGGTCGTCTGTGACGGAAGTGGAAAGGCCGATGCGAACATTGAGCGGCTGCGTCTCTAACCGTTGGATAAGATCGAACCGGGCGCGCTCGGCTAGCAGCCGTACCTGTTCCCGCGTAAAGTAGGCTGCCTCGGGGTACGCCTCAGAGCGGAAGCCTCCGGCGCGGCGCAGGACAGAGCTGAGTTTTTCGCCCTCGACAATGCCGTATCCCCCCGGGTGCGCCACCTCTCCTGTAACTAGGATGGACGCACCAATGTCGGTCCAACCGGTGATTTGGCGAATGCTTAGTACGTCACCTGGCTTTAGAGGTATGTCAGCAGCTTTGTCGCCTGTCAGTGCAGCGGCGAGATTGACGTCGAGATGTCCGGTAAGAACAGATTGACCGTTTGTCACGGTATAGCTGGTAAGCCCGGCGGTGTCACGGTAGGCACTGCGGTTCAGTCCGCCAGCTAAGTTCACCAGCGCTGATACGGTAAGGCCGGCAGGCAATGGGTACAGTCCAGGACGGAGCACTTGACCTTCAATACGGATCTGCGGCGCGTCGGCTTGATAGCGTCCAAAAATCTCAACGGTGTCAAAAGGCTGCAAGGCGAGTGGCTGATTGCCCACCATGACGTCCGGCAGATTAAACGGGATCACGTGGGGGTGAAAGTCCGGCGAAACCAATCGGACAATTTGTCCGCGGGTGGCCGGTTCCGGCAGGATGTCCTGATACGAGTGTAGAAGGTCCGTTATCGTGACACCTTCGCGCCAAGCGTATTGGCCGGGACGGAAGACATGGCCGGCCAGGTACACGGCCTGTGCGTTATACGGCAGGATGGAGGAAATGGTGACATCATCCTTGTCCTGAACGTGGAATCCAGCGATCATGGCGCTCGCCGCGTCGGGACTGCTCGGCAGGTCCAGCTCCACCATGGAGCGGCTGCTATTTGCGATCACGCGGGAAATCTCAATCTGCTTCAGGTCAGCCGTGGGCAAAATGCCACCTGCAAGCGCCAGAACCTGGTTCAGCGTAGTTTCTCCGTTCAGCTCGTAAATGGCGGGATGATGTACTGCCCCCTGTACCGTCACTTGGGTTCCAATGGGGGGTACAAGCAGCGAATCACCAGTCTGCAGGCGCTCCACGGAAGACCTCACGCCCTTAAGCAGGAAGTCGTACAGATCTATTTTCGCAACCTGCTTTCCGTCGCGCATTTGAACCAAAATGCGGAGGGAACCCCGAGAAGTTGGGCCACCGGCTGTGTACAGCGCGTTCAAGGGCGTGGATAGCGCGCTCACGTCGTACGCACCTGGCCGCTGCACGTCGCCCACTACGTACACGCGAATGGTTCGCAGCCGCCCAATGGAGATTTCCACGTGCTCGTCGCGAAACTGTGAGTTCAGCGCCTTCTGCACAGCTTCCTGTGCCTTAGCGATCGTAAGGCCGTTTAGCACGATAGTGCCAGCTTCGGGCAGGAAGATCTGGCCCTGCCGGTCGATTGCTACGTTGAGCCGCTCGGACCGGCTGCCCGACATATTGACGATGAGCTGGTCGCCTGAACCCAACACGTAATCGGGTCCTACCGGCAGGTCAGATGGCAGATTACTGGCATTCCCTGTACCGAACAAGAAAGCTTCGGATCCGAAGCGTCGCAGTACACCGCCGCGAAGAGGAATTTGTGTGTACAGTTCGCGCAAGGCGGGAATGTTTTTGTAAGGGATTGGGAGGCGAACGTCTTGAGGTGACTCGAGCTGCTGTTGTCGGTTTCGCATTGCAGCCTCTCGGGCGGCTGTCTCGCTCTGTCGCATCCTTCTATTTGTGGAGGCAGTTGCCTGCGGCGCTCGGCTGTCAGTGCCCGCTCGATTGGGTCGTACAACACAGTTCTGGTTCACCGGGTCAGCGGTAGAGGTGTTATCCATGGATGCTTCATTCGCTGATGCTCGAGTAGCCGATGATGCTCCATTAGCCGATGCTCCATTAGCTGATGCTCCGTTAGCCGATGCTCCGTTAGCGGA
>JAOYNC020053670.1:0-10911 GCA_025802115.2 Bertia moriformis
CAGGCTCTGTGGTCTAGAGGTATGATTCTTGATTTGGGTTGCATGATTCAAATATTCAAGAGGTCCCGGGTTCAATCCCCGGCAGAGCCCGGAGTTCAGATTGATTTTGACCAGCTATTTTATTTTTTTCGCCGTCTGCTCTCTACTCCCTGCATGCGTTGCAATTTTTTTTTCTTGCCACTCCATCGTTATTTAATTTTATATTCATTTTGTCATTTTTAGTCAATCTATCATCTCCCTCTGTTCTCAACCTCGGCGATGCATGGTGGGGGAGAGCGGAGCGCAGATGGGCACCACCACGTAGCAACCCCGTGCTCTACACGCCACTATGGCTGAATATGCTCCGCAACCTGTTCATGTGTTCATGTGTGCTCTGGCCTGCTTTCTCGCATTTCTTTTTCAAATTTCAAATCCGAGCCGAGCGACTCGTTCTTGTTATTCTGTCTGCTTGACTTTCAGCGACGAATGTGGAAGCCGAGCGGCGGAGGCGGAGAACACCCTACTGGGAATCCTTACGCTCTATGCTATCTATGCAACCATGCCATTATCACCGACTTGGCTGCCTGCTCCTCAAGTCCTGCCTGCACTTTGCGACCAGTCCTCGACCAAGCCGTGGCGGCGGCGGCCGTGTGCCTCGCGTCTATCTCAGTCGTGGAGTCGGTGGCGGCCGCCGCGGCGGCAGCGTCCCTCCCATCGCGAACCTCTTGCTGCTGTACCAGACTGGCCGAGTCCCGCTCTCTCTCGGCCTCTCTCGGTTCGGTGCCCGGTCGCATTGCTTGTTCTTATCCGTTATTTCTTCTTTTTGCCCCGTCAATGCCCATGTCTGTCCACTGCCGAGGATGCACCACGTCCCTCCGAAAGCTCCTTATTTACCAACCACGGTGGGATGAGATCGTTTCCCGCCCACTCTGCCACCCCGCTACTAATGCTATCCCGAGACGACTTGTAAAAACCAAACTTGCTATTATCAGTAATACCTTTATCCCTCTGCGTCTCGCCGCCTCCCCGCCGCCTCCTCTCAACTCCCCGTCAGCTCCGCCATCCGGCGCTCCATCTCCGGCACCTGCCTCAGCAGCACGTCCAGCTCCTCCTTCTCGTCCTCCAACCGCAGGCGCCGCTCCGGGTCGAGCCGCGAGAAGAGGTAACCCCCCTGCCCGTCGAACTGCAGAATGTGGGTGTGGTACCGCCACAGGCTGCGCCGATGGCTCACCGTCATCAGCGTCACCCCCAGCGCCTTGGCGTGGTCGTACATCACCTTCTCCGTCTCCAGCGTGACGCTGCTGGTGCACTCGTCCAGGATCGCGTACCGGGGCCGGTGGTAGAACAGCCGCGCCATCGCGATCCGCTGCTGCACCCCGCCCGAGAGCACGTCGCGCCACTCCGCCTCCGCGTCCCAGCCGTCCGGGTGCATTGTCGCCAGGTGCGAGAGCCCGAGAATGCGCAGGATGGCGGCGAGGTGGTTGTCATCGAGCCCGCGCGCCCGCATCGCGCGCGTGCTGTCGGGGTAGATCACCTGCTGCCGCAGGCTGCCGCGCGGCAGGTACGGCCGCTGCGGCAGGTAGAAGATGGCCCCGGCCGATGACGGCCGCCGGACCGTGCCGCCGTACACGGGCCAGAGCCCGCCCAGGATGCGGAACAGCGACGACTTGCCGCACCCGTTGGGCCCGACCACGAGCAGGTGGTCGCCGTGCCGGAGCGAGAAGGACAGCGCGCGGACGAGCACGTCGCCGTTGGGCGAGACGATGGGCACGTCGACAAACTCGATATCGCCGCTCTCTACGACCGCGCCCCGCCCCCGGAGGACCGACTCGTTGTCCTGGGTCCCGGAAGCCGACACCAGCTCCTTCTCGAACCGGCCCGCCTTGATGTCGTCCATCACGTCGAGCAGGCCCGACACCCGCGACGTGTACCCCGCCAGCTCCATGATCTCGCGGTATGAGAACATGATCCGACCGAACGCGTCTGAGGCGGAGAGCAGCATGCGCCGGTTGGTCACGAATGTCTCGGTCCGGTCGCCCATGCTGTCGTGTGCCAGCATCGCGGCGGCGCCGGCCGACGCCGCCGCCGCCGCACTCCTCAGGCCCCCTGTTGCTCCTGCTCCTCTCCCGTTTCCTCCGATTCCTCCGATTCCGCCTCCGCCGGGCAGGCGTACAAAGACGGGTGCGCTGCAGAGCAGCAGTCCGAGCGCGCCCCAGAAGTACTTGATGACAAAATCCTCCATGAAGCCGTGATAGAACCGGCGCCGGAGTATGTGGTTGACATGCCTGATTAGGGTGAAGTAGCCCTTGTCGAGCGTGTCCTTCTCGACCGCGTGGCCGCCGCAGAGGGCCACCTCTTCGGCGTGGTCGATCAGGCGGGAGTGCTGGAACCGAAACTCGCCCTCGAGCCGGGCCTCGTCCGCGACGTAGCGCCCGAACGGGGGCGTGAGCGCACGCATCACCGCGGCCGAGAGCTGGACGAGGAGGGACATGAACACGACGCCCTCGGCGCCGACGCTCCGCGAGAGCGAGTATGTATATATCGTCTGCATAGTTGGGTGGTCCGTCAGCTCGCCGTCACAGGATCAGAAGCATCCAGTCGGGCAAGACGCAGCTCACCATGTCGAGCATCGGCTTCGCCAGGTTGCTGTACAGCTCGGCCAGGCTGTTGGAGAACTTGGCCACGTCCACGGCGATGAGCTGGTCCGGGTTCTTTATTCGGTCGTCGAGAGCCGAGATGCCGTAGAAAGTGAGCTGGGAGAGGTACTTGTCATGCATGTGCTGCGTGAGTCGAGACCGGTATTTCAGCGACAGCTCCGCCTGGTGATAGGACAGCTGAGGGAGGAGACAGCCGGGCCAAGACGGGTCAGCATCGGTTCCAAACGATCCGCAGTCCGTGCGAGTAGGAGTAGGGTAGATGATGATCGGCCAGAAGGGCCGGGGGGGCCGGACGGGCCGGAGGCCTGGCTCTCACCATGGAATTCGTAAACGTGGCCGGGACCGCAATCAGCATCCACCACACGATCCGCTTCAGGAATTCCCGGCCGTTCCCCTTGATCAGGCTCTTGACGATCGCGCCGTCCATGGCCGCGACCCGCAGGCTGATGAGCGTGCGCACCACCAGGAAAAAGCTGTGGCTCAGCAGCAGCCGAGCCTCCTTGCTCCTCCACCCGGGCACGACGATCCGCAGCAGCCGCAGCAGGGCCCGGAAGAATTCGCCGTCCAGCTCGACCTTCTTCCTCTTTGGGGGTCGCCCCGGCACTCCAGTGGCTGCCGTTGCCGCCGCCGCAGACTTGTGCAAACTCCTGTCGTTCTCGTCGCCATCGGTATTATTCCTCCTATTTCCCTTCTCGGCCGCCTTGCGCGCCGACGCCGCCTTCTGCTCCGCGACCGCGTGCCGGACCCGGGTGGCCACGGCGACAAGGAAGCACGCGAACACGAGACCCGAGATCGGCCCGCGGTGAACCGCGTAGAGCTTCATCAGGCGAGCGAGCACGGCGCGCGGGGAGCGCCGATCAGCCGGCGGCGGGAGCAGGGCCGACAGCGCGGCGGCCGCCGCGCTCGTGGCGGGGACGGCCATTGCGGACGGCCGGGGGGAGGAGCAGGCTACGGGCGGCTCAGGGAGGAGGATCGCGGCCGGGATCGCGGGTCGTGTGGGCGGATTATTCGACCGGTTCGACGGCGAGCTTTCAGGCCAGAAATCGCATGGCCGCAGGCCGCACCTTAGGATTTATCGTTGTGGAGGAGAGGCGCCCGGATGGCCGAGTGGCCGAATGGTGGGGGGAGGGGCACGGCTGTCTCTCCATCCTTCATCCGTCTCACCTCGGCCGCGGCGGGAAAAGTGTAATGGCACGAGCCCCAAATTCTCGCCGCTACACCCCGGCCATGTGACGGATCGGCTTGTATTGCGTAAGCCACCAACTCTGCCCTGCCCCTCACTACTTTTCGCTGACTGGAGAATCGTGTTGCGGTCGCTGTGAAGATTTTTTGCGCTCCCAGACTGGACCCCAGTTGAGTCGAAATGGCCGCCGACGACGACGAAATTGTCGTCTACGACGAGATCGAGATCGAGGATATGACCTTCGACCCGGTCCAACGGCTCTATCACTACCCATGCCCGTGCGGAGACCGGTTCCAGATCGGGATCGATGATCTGGTGGACGGGGAGGACATCGCCATATGTCCGAGCTGCAGCCTGATGATCCGGGTTATATTTGATGCGGTAGGCCAGAGGAAGGCGGCTTCCCCTGAAGCCTCAAGGGGGCAGACTATCGGTCGCTGACGGTCGGGATGATGAATAGGAGCAGTTGCTGGCGGCCAAGGGCGACCCGCCCGGGGCGGCCGGGGTGACAATCGCGGCGTAGGCCTCCGGCACCGACAGCTGCCCGATGCCTCGAGAATCCCCAAGAGACCCATGGCGACTGGTGCAGGCCTCGGCAGCCCCCGCCCGCGCGCGATCGACGGTTGAGCCACCTGCCCCTGCGATGAGGGGCAGGGTGCGTCAAGTTGGAGAATTTTTCGCGGGGCAGGCGTCCGACGAGTCAACTTACACGACACCAGCCGCGCGCACACGCGCGCGCGATCTGTACTTTTTCCAAAACCCGGTCTCCATATATCCCGGACCCGCCCCTCCCGTTGGCATTTTTCCTGCTTCCCCAACCACCAACTGTGTCCGTCTCGCGGCTGAAAAGTCGAACCGTGATCGCCGTGGCCCGGCCTGCTCCTGCTGCCCCAAATCGTCCTCTTGGAAGCGGCAGGTTTCGGATCGCTCGCTTCGGGACTCGACAGCTTCAACCCTCTCGCGTCCTTGGACTCGGTCGGGATCGGGCCGCCATACTGCTACGACTGGAAGGCGGCATATGCGTGCTTGCTTGTGGTCACGTCAAACCGTTGTGTCGCCCTGGCCGGGTTTGCTGCCCTCGGCGCCGCTCGGCGCCAAGGAGAGGCGGCGGCGGTGTCGACACGTCGCGCAGTACTCGGTGGGACCAGCAACGGCTATTTGTGCCTCTCGGTGGTTTCTGCCGGCCGGCGCCGGCCGGCTTACGCGCTGCCGTCATCAGATCCTATCTGGGGCCGGGAAGAGCAATCTACTTGACGGTCCGAGACTCGCTCGGTCCACAAAGGTCAACGGCCGACTAGAAGTCGGAGGAACACCAGGTACGGGATGGGATTCGGTCATGCGGCGTATGATTGGATGCCCAGGCGGATGCCTGACCGCGGCGCCGTCGTTGATATCCCCCGGCGTTAATCGGGGTCCAGAGCGGGAGTCGATGGAGTCTGCTAGAGAATGATGTTGATGTCGATATGTAGATCGACGGGCGGGATCTCCCTTGCACCGCACCCTCCGATAAAGTAGCAATGCCCATGCTTCCCCCGACATAGTGACAGCGCCCATACCCCTCCGCTCCCCCCGGCCCCGAAGCGATATGCCAGACGAAGCATCGGAGACGAGCGATAGATGGCGGGCATGGATATGGATGCTGGATGTGGGCCATCCAGCGGGGGATGCCGGTCCCGACTTGTACTGATGCAGGGGCCAGCCGTGTGGGGCTTGGGCGGGACCGGAGGCCTCAGGTCCGCACGGAATTATGAACGACGACTACGGCGACGAAGACGACGACGAACCAGATGGTTTTACGATGCCAAGTTCAGATCTCCTCTACGGGTATAAACATATTTGGTCCAGTCAGCTGTATTTTCTATAAATTCCCCCAGTCATCTCTCTCTTTTTGATATAATATGGCCCGGTCAGGTACCGTCATTGATGAATCATCATTGTTGCGGACGAAAAGTGATTGTGATACACGCCCGGATCGCACTCCCTCGGCCATCACCAGGTCATCCTCGACCCTTGTGATTTCTTCGACACGGGAACAGAATGTGAGCTAGAGCCGGTCAGAGACAAGAGAATCGAGGCTTCCTTTCACTTGTTCTGCCCCCCCCCCCCCCCTAGATCAGGATCACCAGTCACATCGAGATACCGCACCCCGGGCCGGCTCCGATCTCGACCCAGCTCTTTTGGCTCTCTCTCTATTTGTGCTCTTCCACTCCTGCTGGTTCCGGATATACGGCCATCACGCTAGCGCGCACACGGGCTGCTGGAAGGTAGCATCTCCCGCGGCCGGGATAGATAGATGGATCTGACGGGACCGGGTCTGGGAAGCATCACGTTGGTTTGTCCAAGCCAGCCATGATGGACAGATATGCCGGTCCTTCTGAGGACCCCGTGCCACCACACCACCACCACTCTGCTCCGCTTGTCTCACCGAGCAAGCTGCTGGCCTCGTCAGTTTTTCTATCCTGCTTCTCGTGCTTTTTCAAATTTCCAGATCGATTCCGCGTCACACGCCGTCGTAGTCGGAGTCTTTGCCGTTGCCCCCGCCGCAATCAGGGAATCTCCACGGTCGATGACGCACCCTCCGCCGCGGGCTGGTGCAGATGGCGGCCTTCAGCCTTCAGCCCGGCCCAGTCCAAGTCGGCCCAGCCCGGCCCAGCCCCCATGCCCTGCTCTGCCATGCTATGCCCTGCTCTGCCCTGCTCTGCCCTGCTCTGCCCTGCCCTGTCCTGCCCTTCCAGCCAGTAGCTTTCCGTCTCCCATGGAACGCGAAAAAGTAATGACAGCAGTGGCTTGCCCGCCGGTGTCACGCCGTTTGCACGCGCACCCGCGCGGCCGGCCAGTAAGCGGCCCCGTCTACACGCTCCCGGCAGCGGCAGCAAGCAACAGCAGCCGGGGAAGCAGCGGCGGCAGCAGCAGCAGCAATCGGATTGTGGTCGCACCGGGGTGTCACCTGGTAATGATTTGATTACGCTTCGAGTAGTCATCGAATCCGCGAGCCCGCCCGCTGTCCAGATCCAGCCAGTGCTACCCGGCCCGGCAGATGGCTGCTTCTCTCTGTATCACGCCATGGGCCACCCATGCCTGCTGCCGGCGGCCGCTCAGGCCGGCGGACAAGTTTGAGATGAGAAATGATGTGTTTCCAACGATCGGCTCCGCGAGACCGGCCAGGATTTGGTTTGCTTCCACGCCTAGCGGGCCGGATCATGACGACGGGGGGGGTCCCGTTCAGCCCGCCGTCACCGTCTTCTTCCACTTGTCGCTTGGACGGCCCGGTCTCGTGCCTTGGATTTTGCCTTGATTTCCCGCTCCTGCCTTCCCCCGAATTTGCCCTGTTTCCTGCTTGATTCTCTTCTCCGTCTCGCCCCCCGCCTCCCGAATGTGCCCGGTTCCGTACTTGATTTCGCTCGTGCCTTGGTTTCCCTCGCGCCCGCCCTCCCGTCGACACGAACCTGACGTCGTGCAGGTGTGCGCGGCTGCGTTCTCATGTCGTCACCGTTTGGCCTCGTTCCCCGTCCTGTCCAGTGCCCATCCCCCCCCCTTTTCGTGAGACGACTGCTCTGTATTCTGAGTCGGTCATACGTGACCGGGCCGGGCAGAAACAGAAGGGGGGACCGGGGGGATTTGTCAATGGGTGGTATATAAGGCCTACCCCGCTCTCCGCCGCGACGACGAGATTCTTGTCTCTACACCAGCAGCAGCAGCAGGACTCTTTGAAAGCAACGCTCGTCCTCGGCAGCCACGTTCTCTCGCTTACATAGATCCACAGTCCGCTATCGATAGACATGCGCATCTCCTCAGCCGGCATCGGCCTCGCCGGCCTCGTCGGGCTCGCCGGTTCCGCCGCCGCCCAGCAGCAGACCACCGTCGCCATCGCGAGCACCACGTACACCCTCCCGGCCTTCCCGTCCGCCTCGCTGGCCCCCGTCTCGGTCTCGACGCCGTATCCGTCCCCGACCGCCACGTTGACGCTGAGTTTGGTCACCACCGCCACCCTGCAGGCGCCGGGTGGCGCGCCAGCCAACCCGGGACCTCCTCCGGCAAATCCTCCTCCGGCCGGACGTGAGTTTGACACCCCCACCTTCTCCAAGTGTCATCGTGGTGGCTGATGGTGGTGTGGATTGGTTGCACCCAGAACCTGGAAGCGGCAGCCCCGGCAGCGGTAGTCCCGGCGGCGCCAGTCCCGGCAGCGGCAGTCCCGGCGGCGGCAGTCCCGGCAGCGGCAGTCCCGGCGGCGGCAGTCCCGGCAGCGGCAGCCCCGGCAGCGGCAGTTCCGGCAGCACATCCGCGCCTCCAGCGGTCCAGACCGCGGGCACGGCGCGGCTCCCGCTCTCGGGGGCACTCGTGGTGGTCCTTGGCCTTGGTGCCGCTGCTGCCGCCATGCTTTGATGGCTCTGCGAAGAGGCTGGGGGTCAGAGGTGGGGGGCAGTGGCGGTTGAACGGGCTTGTGTGCAGATGGGAAGCGGGACAGCTCAGATCAGAACCCATCTCGGGTGTGTAATATAGTGGGTGGGGCACCGGGACCGGGTTTGACTTGTAGGATGACGAGTCCATGAGAAGATACCGTATGTGGACGGGACATAGGGTCTGCCGATTTTATTGGCCCTTGATCTGCGCCTTCATGATCTGCGCCTTCGGATACCCGACGCTACGCCCCAGAGGATCCTAGAGGGTGCAGCCTGTGGCGCCCAGAACCTCCTCGGGATTAGCCCCGGTCCAGTAGACATGATTGTGAGCTCCGGCTGGGCTCGTTCCTCGACAGCGCTATAGAATTTTCCCTCAGTGTTTGTTACACGGGTGAGTAACCAAGATGCGATCAGCATCTCGAAACCGATAGCATGAGTTCTACAATACCAGAACGGGACGGCAACTCCATATTCATCCTGCCGATAGGCTCCATGCGCCGCTGCGTCAAAGTCACCTGTAAGGTGCGGATATCATGAGTATAAGCTTCCAGCTGCTGTTTAGTAGTAGCATTGCGCCGAAAAGGAGATCATGATTCCACCAGTCCACTCCACAATCCAGCCCGACCCTGTTTGACCGTTGTGTGGAAGGGTCGGTGTCCCAGGTGGGCCACGGCGAGAACTGCTGATAGGGCGAAAAGTGCGAGGTGCACGGGCCTTGGAGTTGCTCGTTCCTGATTCCGCGGTGTGGTGGCTGCCCCTCACACCACACTATAAAACCTATCCTCCTCATCTTGACATACACGCCAACCCACCTCTCGGCCCACTCGACACCCTGGCCACTCGACACCAGATGTCTGACTCGTTGGCTGGCCTCATGGCCAGTGGTGGCGGTGATACTGATGGCGGTGATGGCGGCAATGGTGGTGGTGGTGGTGGTGGCGGTACTGACCGTGGTGGCGGGCTGTGGAAGAGGGATGGTGCCGCGAAAAAACTCATCCTGGCCGAGGGGATCTTTAAGAGTAGTGTTGCGCTCGAGAGTGAATCGCGTATTCTGAGGCTACGAGGCCCCCTCTCCGTGGCCAGACCCAGGGTCCTCTCCGGGGATCCCCATCTACGATCTATAGGATGCAGCGGGAAACAGGATGACCGTGTGGTAATCCTACTGCCGGCAAGCTCATGGCTACCGGGAAGGGCGATCGTGAGGCCATCTCGAGGCCATTTCGACTTTATTCTTGGCCAACGAGACCATTGACTCGAGATGCGCCGGATGACGCGCGATAGGATCCTACTGCGTAAAAGAGCTGGGGTATTCCCCTCACAGCAGAAAGGTAAATCATCTGAATACATTATCTCGGGGATCAAACCCGTCCCGCGGCGACTCAGACCAGCAACAAGTGGAAATAACTGAGCCCTTCCGGCCAGAAAAACATTACCTCCTGCGGCGGAAAAAAATCCATGTGCGACAATTATTCCTACAAGCGTGACTCTCCGCCAAACATTTCCCGAGGCGCCGCTTCAGGTCGGCCCGTGAAATTCTGCATCACGCCTGTCCCTTCTGCTCCCCCTTCTCCTCCTCCATCACCTCCCTCTCCTCCTCCATCAACTCCCTCTCCTCCTCCATCCCCTCGCTCTCCTCCTCCTCCATCCACTCCCTCTCCTCCTCGGGAAGGACAAACCGTACTACCTTCTTTGGCTTCGGCGACGGCAAAGTGTTGTCAGATGCCGACGAGACCGCGGCGGCAGGGTCCCCCTTGCTTCTGCCTGCCGCGAGATCCTCCTCAGTCTCCTCCGAGATGGACCAGACGTCTGGGCTCGGCTCACGCCAGAGCCGGTGGGCCGAGCTCGAGGGCGATGCGCGTTCCCGCCGCCGGGACGGGGAGAGCGGCGCGAGAGTGTGTCGCTGGCGCTGGCGCTGGTGATGGCGGCGAGGGGGGATCGCCATCGGCGGGCTTGCCGGTGAATGGGACAGGGGCGGGGGACTGCCGGGGAATGAGAACGACGAGGGCGACGGCGGGGATAGCAACGGCAGGGAGCGGGCGGCGGCGCCGGGTCGGGGCGGGGTCGCGGGCAGCAGGGACATGGCGAGCCTGCGCGCGTGCTGAGCCCGGTCGCTGGGCTTGACCCCGTCGATGGTGAAGTCGGCCAGGTTTACGGGAATGGCGAGCCCGAACGGCATGAAGCGGATATAGCGCTGACCGGCGCCGTCCTCATCATCATCTTCGCCGTCGGCCTCGTCGGGCGTTCCAGCCTCGTCGTCGTCATCAGGGGAAGCGGAGCGGCGGCTCCGGCTTAGGCCCTCCAGGGACGACGGGCTGACGCTGCGGACGACGTGGCGTGGGTTATTGACATCCTCGATCCCGGCATCAAGGTCGAAGATGGCGACCTCGGAGCCGTCGTCGTCGTCATCGTCATCGTCATCGTTGTTGGGGGCGGGCTCTAGGAAGCAGGTCATCGGGTCCTGGTCAATCTCCATCTCCAGGAGGTCCGAGTCCGAGCCCAGGTGATGGTCCACGAGTTTGAATTTGGGTGAGGGCCAGAACCGGCTGCGGGCCTGGGGGGCTCCGGCGCCGCCGGCAGTAGTCGTGGTGGACATGGGCTGACCGGCCGCCATGTTGAACAGCTGGGGGGTATGAAGAAGTTCAAGGAGGAGAGGCGGCAGTGACGAAGGATATGTACTGCTCCGGGCCTGGCT
>JAOYNC020053870.1:0-10899 GCA_025802115.2 Bertia moriformis
CAGGGATGGCCATGGGTGGCGGTTGAAGATCGACGGGCGGCGGGTGGGGGCGTTCGTGCGGGACCCGGGGGCGGCGCGGGGGGTGCTGCTGTATGGCGAGGATGAGGGACTGGTGCGGGCGCGGGCGGAGGCGCTGACGGTGGCGGTGGCGGGCGCGCGGGACGATCCGTTCCGGGTGGCGTGGCTGGGGCGGGACGAGCATGACCGGTTGAACGAGGAGGCGAGCGCCATCGCCATGATGGGCGGGCGCCGGGTGGTGCGGGTGCGGGAGGCGGGGGACGGCTTGGCGGCGGCGGTGGGGGCGGTGGCCGGGGCGATCGCGAAGGCGGGAGGGGATAGCCTGGTGGTGTTGGAGGCGGGGGCGCTGGGGCGGCGGAGCAAGCTGGTGGTGTTGCTGGAGGGGCTGGCGAACGGGGCGGCGGTGGCTTGCTACCCGGAGGAGGGGC
Source organism: Bertia moriformis (assembly GCA_025802115.2). Classification (NCBI taxonomy): domain Eukaryota; kingdom Fungi; phylum Ascomycota; class Sordariomycetes; order Coronophorales; family Bertiaceae; genus Bertia; species Bertia moriformis. The sequence goes on from JAOYNC020053870.1 coordinate 447, forward strand.
CGGGGCTGCGGGGGGCGATCGAGGCCGGGTTGGCGGCGGAGGGGGTGCGGCCGGATGGGGAGGTGCTGGACTGGCTGCGGGACCATCTGGGCGGGGACCATGCGAGCACGCGGGGAGAGATCGAGAAGCTGATCCTGTATGCGGGGGCCGCAAGGCGGCTCGACCTGGATGCGGTACGGGCTTGCGTGGGGGACCAGGCCTCGGTGTCGCTGGACGATGCGCTGTATGCGGCGGTGCTGGGGGATGTGGCGGCGGCGGACCTGGCGGTGGAGCGGAGCTTCGCCGACGGGATGGCGGCGGTGGGGCTGGTGCGGGCGGTGCTGCTGTTCCTGTCGCGGCTGCATGTGGCGCGGGGGCGGGTGGAGGGGGGGGGGGGGGGGGCGCGGGGGGGGGGGGGCCGGGGGGGGGGGGGGGTGCTGGGCGGAGGGATGGGGGGTGGTGGGGTGGGGGGGGGGGGTGTGCCTTTCCTTGTCGGGGGGGCGGGGGGCGGGGGGGGGGGGGGAGGCGGGGATGGGGGTGCAGGAGGCGGTGAAGTCGATGCGGCCCCCGGTGTTCTGGAAGCGGGAGGCGGAGATGGTGCGGGCGCTGGGAGGGTGGACGGCGGCGCGGCTGGCGGCGGCGATGGGGGAGGCGCGGCGGGTGGAGCTGGCGTGCAAGCAGACCGGGGCGCCGGACGAGCTGATTGCGCGGCGGCTGGTGCTGGCGCTTGCCCAGGCTGGAGCGCAGGCGGCGGGACGGGTCGCGCGGCGGTAGGGAGAGGCGGGCGTTCGCCGGGCTCGGGAACGGCGCCCTGCCGATGGGAGTGGACGCCTCGCGGGTGGTCAGGACATCTGCCCGGCGCCGGACCGTTCGGCCGGTTCCGGTCGCAACAGCGCCAGCAGAGCCAGGCCGGTCAGCGAGCCAGTCAGCAGCGTTGCCGCGAGCGGGCCGAAGCGACGGCCAACCTGCTTTCAGCCCGCTCGCCCACTCACCGGGTCGTAGCGCAGGGTCGGGGACATGCCTTCGGGCTTCTCGATGTAGCGGGCGGCGTCATCCTGGAGGTCCAGCCAGTGGACTGCGCTGGACATGCACACGTGCATCTCGGGCTTGAAGTCGTTCGGATCGTCCAGGGAGCCTACGAAGATGGCGCGCAGGTCACGCCGGTGGGTCCGCTGGAAGAACAGCGGCGACCCGCACTGGTGGCAGAACAGCCTCTCGACCGCCGGGGATGATCGATAGATGCGCGGAGTCCCGCTGGTGATCGCGATGTGGTCGGCCGGGACGTAGAACAACGCGGCCAGTGCGCTGCCGGACGCTCGCTGGCACATCCGGCAATGACAGATGATGCTCCATATCCGCGGTCCGCGCGCCTCATAGCGGATCGCTCCACAGAGGCAGCCGCCGGTGAACACGCGAGCATCAGGCACGGCCAAACTCCCCGCCTTCCCACATCCGAGCTTGCGGCGCTGAACCTCCGTTCGCAAGCTGGCTTGCGTCCATCATCGAGCGGACGGACGCAAGCGTGACGCTGACCCAGCCTGCGTCACACTGACGTTTGCACCGGGCGAACGCTGCGGTTGCCGGTTCTCTTCGGTCTCGATGCCGGCGCCGGGTCGTGGGTTGGCTCTGACCTGTATCGAGCCGAGTGATACAGGCGCATGAGCTCGCCTGCCACGGCGGCCCAGGAGAACTGCTGCTCCACGATGCGCCTGGCGCGTCCGGCCATGTCCCTCGCCTGGTCCGGGCCGCTCAGAATGCGATGGAGGCCCTCGCTGACCGGTCCCGCCTCGGTCGGCACGACCACTGCCGCACGATCCTTGGCAAACGCCGGTGCGATGTTGACCTGATCGGAAATGAGCAGCGGGATGCCGGCCGCCGCGGCTTCCGCGACCGCGATGCCGAAGTTCTCCGTCATCGATGGCAAGATGAAGACGTCGGCCCCGGCCAACACCAGGCGCTTGGCGTCACCGACCAGCAGGCCGGTGAACGTGGTGCGGTCGGACAGTCCTTCCTGTTGCACCAGCCTCCGGCATTCCGCCTCCATCCCATCGTCAGAGCCGGCGACGATCAGGTGCAGGTCATGGCCGCTCCGCCCGGCCGCGGCGACGGCCTCGATGACGAGATCGAGGCGCTTCTTGCGGTGCAGGCGCCCGAAATAGAGCACGACCTTGCGGCCGCTGGCCTGAGGATAGCACCGGTCGAACTCGGACCGTGGCGGCAGGTCGCGGTAGGTGGCCGGGCTGACCCCGAGGGGCACGACGGCGTAGGACGGGTTGCGGACGAACGGCGCGGAGTCGATCGCCTCCTGCTCGGTGGTGTAGTGCATCATCGTGGCCTGCCGCAGCAGGCGGTCCTGGAACAGGATCTCGACCAGGCGCTCGCGCGTCCGCCGGAGCGAGGAGACGTAGGCGTTCAGGATGCCGCATGGGCGCACGACGAGCGGGATCCGGTGGCGCCGGCAGAGGCGCCAGGCCGCCCAGAGGTGGGAGCCATACAGCACGTGCGCGTGCACCACGTCGGCGTCCGGAATGGCCCGGGCGAGCGCAGCCTGGAGGCCGGTCGCCGGGCCGAGGACGGAACCCGGCCGGCCCGGGAGCAGGTGGACCTCCACCCCCAGATGGCAGATGGCCATCGGCAGCGGGCCGGCCGGGAACCAGGCGGGTCTGCGCCCGCCGAACGCGTAGATCGACACTCGATGTCCCAGGGCGGCGACGGCGGCCGCCATCTCGATGCAGGCCTGGGCCGGACCGCCTGCCTGCTCGTTCAAGTCATCGATGACATGGATGATGCGCATGGGAGTCTCCCGAGGTAGGGGTCAGACGGCGAGGCCGAGGTATGCCGCCACGAGGGCGCCGAATGCGGTGACGAACAGCAGGGTGCGGCCGAACACCAACGACCGCAGCGGAACGTCGAAGCTGCTCGCGACCACGGTCAGGGTGCCCGACGTGACGGAGAGCATGGAGCTGCACGCCCAGGCGTAGAGGGCGAGCAGCAGCCGCGCGGTCACGGGCTCCCCGGCCATCGGCAGCGCCGAGCCGGCGATGACCAACCCGGCGCAGACCATGGCCGGGACGCCGAGCAGCCCGAGCACGATGGTCAGGAGCACCAGCAACGCCGGGATGCACGCCCCGGCCTGCAGGGACGTCACGCCCTGCGCGACCGCCAGGAACAGGCCCGTGTCGGTCATCGCCCGCGCGAGGGCGAACCCCACGGCAAACACCGTCAAGTCCTTCAACGCCCCGCCGCACTCCGGCACCGCTTTCATCGCGTCACTCACCGGACCACTCGAGAGGATGCGCCCCGGGCCGCCTTGCAGCCCGAGGAGGAGCACGGCGAGCGGGGTCACCAGAGGCACCACCTGCGTCACGCGCAGTGGCAGGACGAGGGCTGCGACCAAGGTCATGGCTACGGCCAGTCCGAGCGGCACGAGCAGCGGGCCCACCACGGACGCCGCCTGCCTGAACGCCGACACGTCCAGACGCCCGTGCAGCACCAGTGCCACCGCCAACCCGCACAGCGCGGCCGTGAACATCGGCATCGTCGATGCAGGCCCGGCAGCGATGCCCAAGCTGGCCGTGGTGAACGCCATCCCCACGCTGAACGGCGACCACAGGAACGCCAACCCGCCGCCACACAGCGCGGCCGCGCCCAGCTTCGCCCTCAACCGGTCGTCCCGTTCGGTGGCCAGCGGGGCGAGCAGCGGGAACACGCCGACCAGGAAGACGGCGCTCAGGGCGAAGCTGAGCAGCAGGACGGCGGACCGTTTGCCGGGAGCGGACAGGGCATCGAACCGCGCCCGGGTCAGCGCGCCGCGGGCGCCGCCCATCAGGGCCGCGCGCAGCACGCCGATCGAGACCAGAAAGCCCGCGAGCGGCGCCGCGAAGTCGAGCCCGGCGAGGAGCGGCGCGACCCGGCCGGTGATCAATGTCAGCGCGCCGAGCAGCGCCGCGCAGCCCATCAGCGGCAAACGGAGCGGCTTGCTGATCTCGGGCAAGGTCGCCGCCATCGCCACCACCACCTCGCCCTCCGTCACCCAGGCGGGAACCGGCGCCACCAGCGCGACGAGGCAGGTCGCCCACAAGGCCCCGGCAGCAAGCGTCGTCGTGGGACGGCGCATGGAGACGGGCAACAGGCGGGGACCGGCAACGAGTGTCGATTGCGGTATCATGGTTTTCGTCCTTGCTTCGAGATCACCGCTGCCAGAAGGGCTTGGCGGCCTCGCGCCTCACGTCCAGGCCGCGGGCGCTCAGTTCGCCGACGACGGATGGCGGGGCGCGGAACAGGTCCGAACGCTCCCGGCTGCGCGTGCGCCAAAGCCGGACGCGCGCACGAAGCCACAGCAGAGCGGCAGGTATTCGGCGTCGTGCGGGTGCTCTATTCCTGACGACGCTGACATCCACGCCGAATACGGGAAGCTCGCCGGTGCCGTGCCGCTCAGCCATACCCACCTCCCACTGTGCATCGCCGTGAGTTGGCTTCGGGGCAGGGCGATCCGCATCACCAAATCTGATGATCGGCGGAGCCCAGCCCTCAATTTGTTTTCGATTTCGGCAGTCTTGACTGGGGCCGGAACGACCTGGATAGTTACGGATCGACACCGACTGGGAGGTGTGCGCTGTCCGATCCTGCCGCCCGCCACCGAGGCCGAGCAGCCGCCGCCGCCTGGCTGCTCGCAGCGTGTGCGAGCGTCGTGCCGCTGCGGATGGCCGGCGCGGCCGCGTTCCAGTTGCAGGACAGCACGGTCGGGCTCGGCACTGCCTTCGCCGGCGTACGCTCGGCTGGCGGCTCGCCGGCCGTCGCGTTCGACAACCCGGCGGCCATGACGCAACTGCCGGGGCTGCAAGCGGCCTTGGGCGGAACCCTGTTCGTGCCGTCGGAGGTGTTCCACGGCAGCGCCCGCACCGCGTTCGGCCGGCCGATCTCGGGCTCCGACGGATCGAATGCGGGCGACTTGGCGGCGGTGCCGTTCGGCTACGTCACCTATCAACCCGTGCCGGGGCTTGCCGCCGGCCTGAGCGTAACGGCGCCGTTTGGCCTGTCCACGGCCTACGAGCCGGGTTTCGTCGGACGGTATCAGGGTGAGAAAACCGCGCTCACCTCGGTCAACGTCAACCCGGTCGTCGCCTATGCGGTGCTGCCGTGGCTGTCGATCGGGGGCGGGGTGTCGGCGCAGTATAGCCGGGCGGTGCTGACCACCGCGGTCAACAGCTCCACCCTGGCGACGCTCGCCACCGGGCGTCCGGTGTCGCTGCCGGACGGGGCCTCCCGGTTCCGGGGCGACAGCTGGGGGTTTGGCTACAATGTCGGATTGCTGGCGAGGCCGGGGCCGGGCACGGCGGTTGGCCTGACCTACCGGTCCCGCGTGCAGCAGGACATCGCGGGCGAGGCGCATTTCATCGTCCCGGCGCCGCTCGGCCTTTCGCCGGCCTTCCGCGCCTCCGCCGCCACCGCGAAGCTCGTCCTGCCCGATACGGCCGGGGTGAGCATCACCCAGGCGCTAGGGCCTGCCTGGTCTCTGTCCGCCGAGGTGTCGTGGACCAACTGGTCGCAGTTCAAGCAACTGAACGCGTTCCGAGCCGATGGCACGCTGCTGAACGCGAGCCCGGAGCATTACCACAATGGCGCCTTCGCCGCCCTGGGCGCGTCGTACCGTTGGAACGACCGCCTGGTGCTGCGGGCCGGCACCGCCTACGACAAGTCGCCGGTCTCGGAGGCCTACCGCGACGTCCGGGTGCCCGACCACGACCGCATATGGCTGGCGGGCGGCGTCAGCTACGACGTGCTGCCGGGCACGACCCTGGACTTCGGCTATGCGCACGTCTTCGCTCCGCGCAGCAGCATCACCGAGACGTCGGCGACCGGGGATGTCCTGACAGGCCACTACTCCTACCATTTCGATCTTCTCTCGTTCGGAACCCGGCTGCGGTTCTGAGGCGGGTGTCGGATCCGGCATCCGCTCATTCGGCCGATCCGAAAGCGTGCTCTCGCGGCGATTTCACTCTCTGCCCACGCCGAGGCGGGTAGTGTGACGGGGTCATCGCCGTGACGGAGGTTTCGGGGTTGGAACATCCAGCCGAGTTGATCGACGGCATCTATGAATGCGCGCTGTTGCCGGAGTTGTGGCCCGGCGTGCTCGACCGGTTGGCGGGCATCGCCGAGGCGCGGGGCGGCCTGTTGTTCGCGGTCAACCGCCGGGTCACCAACTGGACGGCCTCGGAGGTGTCGCGCGAGAACATGGCGCGCTTCGCGGCCACCGACCTCGTGATCCGCTCGTCGCGTCTGACCAAGGTGCTCGCGCTCGACCATGCCGGATTTGTCCGGGACAACGACCATTTCACGCCGGAGGAGATGGCGCAGGACCCGGTCTACCGGGACTTCCTCTGGCCGAATGGCATGGGCTTCGGTGCGGCGACCGCCGTAAAGGTACCGACCGGCGATGTGGTGATCCTGTCGCTGGAGCGGGAGCGCGCGCGGGGTCCCATCGAACTGGACGCCATCTCCGCCCTGGACTCGCTCCGGCCACACCTCGCCCGCAGTGCCCTGCTTTCGGCTCGGCTGCAGCTCGAGCGGGCTCGCGTTGCGGCCGAGACCCTGGCGCTGCTCGGCCTTCCCGCGCTGGTTCTCGACCGGCAAGGGCGGGTGATCGCGGCCAACGCGGCCGCGGACGGGCTCGGCGCCTGTCTGCGATGGGGGGCGAAGGACCGGGTCGCGCTGAGGGATGCTGCGGCCGATGCCCTGTTCCAGCAGGCCATGGCGACGCTCGACAAGGTCACGGCGGTGCGGTCGTTCGCGATCAGGCAGACCGAGGCGCGGCCAGGGATGATCGCCCACGTCGTCCCGATCCGCGGCACTGCGCGCGACCTGTTCGTCCGGTGTGCGGCCATCCTGGTCTTGATGCCGGTGACGATGCCGCAGGCCCCGCCCGTGGAACTCGTGCAATCCCTGTTCGACCTGTCCCCGGCAGAGGCGCGCGTGGCGCGGGGCATCGTGTCGGGCGATAGCGTGGACGAGATCGCGACCAGACATCAGGTGTCGCCGAACACAGTCCGGACCCAGGTGCGCGGCATCCTCGGCAAGACCGGTTGCCGGCGCCAGATCGAGATGATGGCGCTCCTCAGCGGGATCACGCGATCGCACTCATGACCGATGGGCCGCCGGGTCCGACTGGCAGCTGGCGACCCATTACGCACTCTGGGACGGCCAATGGGTGTATCCTTGCGGGGAGGAGGCCGCCATGTGCAACGATTTCGGCAACCGCGTGCCCTATAGCGAGTATGTCGAGGCGTTCAGCGAGACACGGCTGCCGCTGATCGTGCCGGAGGCGATCCCGAACCTCGAACCGCGGGACGATATCTGGCCGACCGACACCGCCCCGGTGATCCGCGCGGCGGCGGGCGGCGTCGAGCTGGTGCCGTTGCGCTGGGGGTTTGCGCCAGGACGGCCGAAGGCGGGACCGATCATCAACTTCCGTTCGGAAGGGCGCCGGTTCGCGACCGGGCGCTGCCTCGTGCCCGCCTCCCACTTCTATGAGTTCACCGGGACCAGGTCGCCGAAATCCAAGTGGCGGTTCACCAAGGCCGGCGAGGACTGGTTCTGCTTCGCCGGGTTGTGGCGCCCAGGCGGGGAGCGCCCAGGCGGGGGGCGCCCAGGAGGCGGGCGGCCAGGAGGGGTGGAGGCGGACGCGTTCACCCTGTTGACGACGGCGCCGGGCCCGGACGTGGCGCCGATCCATGATCGGCAGATGGTGGTGCTGGAGCGTGCGGATTGGCTGGCCTGGCTCGACCTGACCCGGCCGGAAAGCGAGCTGTTGCGCGCCCTGCCGGCGGGGCGCCTGCTCGTCGAGCAGGTGCGGTAGGGCTGGCGCCGAAGCCCTCGGCGGCTTGCGCGAGGGCATGGTGAGCCGGGTCGTCGCTGTGGCGGAGCAGGGCACAGGCTTCGGCGACGAAGTCGGCATCGCCGGACGAGAGCGCGGCGGCAAACCAGGCCGTGGCCTGGCGGCGGGCGCCGGACTGGGCCAGGATCGTGCCCAGGTTGAACTGGGCGCGGTAGTCGCCGCCCATCGCCGCACGCCGATACCAGGATGCGGCCTGGACCGGGTCGGCCGGCCGGCCCCAGCCTTCCTCGTGGAAGCGGCCCAGCATGTTCATGGCCTTGGCATGCCCCTGTGCGGCGGCCCGCTCGTACCAGGCATAGGCTTCGGCCCGGTCGCGGGGGACGCCGAGCCCGTAGAGCAGCAGGTTCGCCAGGTTGTACTGGGCCCAGTCGAAGCCCGTTACGGCGGCGTCCCGGTAGGCGGCCGCGGCAGCCGCCGCATCGGCGCGCGTGCCCCAGCCTTTCTCGAGGCAGCGCCCCAGGAACACCTTCTGCTGGTTGCCGCCGCTGAGCGTCTCGGCCGGGGCCGCGACGCGTCTGGCATCAAATCCGATCAGCTTGGCGAGCCGTTGGGCGAGCGCCGCGAAACGGCGTGGATTCAGAATGCCGCCGTGGCTCACCGCCTTCAGACGGGTCGAAAGAAGGTTTCGCGCCACGGATTGGTGCAGAAACAATCCCTCGCCCTTGCGGTCGTTGGAGGCGAAGATCGCGCCGGCCCTGATCGAGCGTTGCGGGGTGCCGAGCCGCATGGGCCGGCCGGCGATCGAGACATGGCCGCGTGCATCCGGAACAAGCCCCGCGAGGGCCCGCAAGACCTCGCTGGTTCCAGACCCCACCTGGCCTGCGATGGCGACAATCTCGCCACCGTTCGCGCGCAATCCGAAATCGGTGACATGACCGGGCACGGAGAGCTTGTCGATGACGACAAGGCCCTCACGGGCTGCTCCGCCCTGCCTCTCGACCTTGCTCTTCTCGGCAACCTTGCCAAGCATGAGCTCGACGATGCTTTCCCGGTTCATCTCGGCGGCCGGGCGGGACGCGATCATGCGACCGTCGCGGAACACGGTCACGCGAGAGCACAGGTCCAGCACCTCGCCGAGTCGATGCGAGACGAAGATGACGCTGCTTCCCGCGCTGGCAAGCTCCCGGACGCCTGCAAAGACGCGCTGGATCTCCCGCTCCCCAAGGGTTGCCGTCGGCTCGTCGAGGATCAAGATGCGCGCGTCTCGGCTCAGGGCCCGGGCGATCTCCACAAGCTGGCGTTCGGCCATGGAGAGATCGTCCACCACCGTGTCGGGCCGAATGTCGTGCAGACCCAGCCGCGTCAGCAGCCCTTGCACCTTGCGGCGATCGTCTCTGCGTGACCGAAGGGTGGCGCCAACCCGGCCGAGCAGAATGTTCTCCAGCACCGTCAGGGCCGGCACGAGACTGAGCTCCTGTTCCACCACCGCGATCCCGGCGGCTTGCGCCTGGCGAGCGCTGGTCAAGACGACGGGTCTTCCCTCGACCAGAACCTCGCCTTGGTCGGGAGAGACAAGGCCAGAGAGCACTTTGACGAGCGTGCTCTTGCCAGCCCCGTTGTGTCCGACCAGGGCGTGGATCTCGCCGCGACGCAACGTGAACGAAACGGCGTTGAGCGCGACAATGGGCCCGAACGCCTTGGAGACGTCACGCACTTCGAGCGCGAGAGGAGTGGGAGCGAGCATCGGGACCAGCCGGCCGCTCGTCAGGCAGCGCTGCAGAAGTCGCGGTACTGCTCGAGGGTGTCCTTGGTGATCCGCCCCTCGGTCATCAGCGAGCGTTTTGGAATCTCCTGCCCGGCTAGGGCCTTCTCCAGCAGGGGAAGGGTGAACAGTCCTGTCGGATTAGCCGCTTGGGTCGCGGAGCCGTATTGCAGGCCGTTCCCGATGTTGACCGTGCCGATCTTGAAGCAGTTGCTGGCCACCACCACGAGGCCGTTCTTGTCGACCCCGACCGGCAGTCCGGGCTGCTGCGCGGCTTCGATGCTGAGCCCCAGGGGGCGTTGCCATACCTTCGACGCGCGCGCCGACAGCTATGTCCGCGCCGAGGGCGGCGGCATCGTCATCCTGAAGGCGCTCGGCCAGTTGAGCCGGCAGGGAGCGAGCGGTCAGGCCGATCGGCGCGTCCGCGAGGGCGCTGGTGTCGGCGTCGCCGTTGGATCTCATGGTCGGGATGTTAGCGCAGTCGACACGGTTTTGCTCTCACAAGACCCACACTGAAAAACCTTGTCAGACAATCGACACCCGACTAGCATGCCTGAAAATTAATTGGGAGGATGCTCGATGGGCGTAAACGTCGAACCCCTGGGCTACGCGCTCGGCGCAGCCGTCACGGGCCTCGATCTGTCGCGGGAGGTGAATGCAGCCGACATGGCCGCGGTGCACGCCGCCCTGCTGTCGCACCTGAAGTCCGGCGACCGGCTGGTGGCGTCGCGCGCGCTGTTCGGGTCCTGCCACTGGATCGTGTCCACCCTGCTGCCGCGCTACGGCATCGAGGGTGAGTTCGTGGACGGCGGCGACCTGGATGCCTGGCGCGCCGCCCTGTCCCGCCCGGCGGCGATGGTGCTGCTGGAGAGCCCGAG
>JAOYNC020053974.1:0-10880 GCA_025802115.2 Bertia moriformis
TCTTCTCCTCTCTCGGCCCCACGTCCAGGCCGACCTTCAGCTCCACTCTCGGCTCCTCTCTCGGCCCCACATCCAGGCCGGCCCTCAGCTCCACTCTCGGCCCCACTCCAGGGTTGGGATTCCTTATAACCCTCGACATTTAGTCTCGTACGTACGACCCTAGCAGCTAAGACTATATAGCCCGGCTAGGAGAACCGCGTTAAACTCCTCTAGGCCTAGCTAGGCCTAGAGGTTTTACGAGGTGAACTACGAGGCTCGCCATCCAACGAATGCGAAATTTCGATCGTAGTAGAGCTAAGGCTATAAGCTCTAAGCAGCTCCAGGCTTACCTATCCATCCCTCGCCGCCTTATAGCTATCTAGACGAAGCTTCTCGAGAGATATACCCTGCACTCGAACTAGGCATACAGGATCACTGGCCTCCTGCTCGGCGATTCAACACAGTTACGAGGTTTATTACACTCTAGTAGCCCTGCTAGATAGTCGCGATTAAAGCTATGTTATAGGCCTATAAGGAGAAGTTCTAAGCGAAGATACCCTACCTCTTGCTCGATACTCTAATACCTTAGAAAGGCGAGATCCTCTCCAACTTCATCCAGTGAATACGGGAGGACCCCGGCGCTAGATCGTAGCGCGCCCTACCCGTAGGCATATAGAAAAATATCGCCGAGAGATATATTATTACTAGCGGAGCCCTTAATATAGCGCCCATTGAATGCGCGAAGGACGAGTATAAGCGGGTATTCATATGGAAAGCCTTGGCCTGTCCTATGAAAACCCCGGCGAAGAAGAAAACTACGGCTACTGAACCTCGAACCCGATCATAGGCTGCCTATCCAGTCGTAGAGGATAGCGAGTTTGAAGCCGTAGACGACTACGACGAGGAGGAACTCAAGGCCGCCCTCTACTAAGCTATCCTCGCTTCTTAGGAAGGCCCTAATAATGTTAATTATAGGTAGACTAAGGTAGAAATCGAGGAGGTCTACGACCACGATAACTAATTGAGGCTTAAGATTACCTATTATATAGAAACAGGTAACCTAGAATATACCTCTCTAAACTACCATCTGTAAGAGGGAGCTAGAGAACTATATAATACCCTATACTACAGATGACTCGTCACCGATAATATGACTGAGCCTATCCTTATTTTTCTCGATAATAGATTAATACCCTCGTAGATTGTACAAAGTTTCGCTAGGGACGCCTACCCTAGCTGCTAGCTTTGTAGCCTCCGAGGGATCGGAGGCCGCGGTCCGAAGGTCGACAACGATATCCTAGTCACTTTCCTCTTTACCCTCCAAGGAGGAACCTAGAGTAAGGAGTTTACTATAGCTAAAGGCGTAGTTCCCTCCGGGACCTTCCCCGCCGACCTCACTATCGGCCGCAAGGCCTAGGAAAGAATCGGCCACTTCCCTAGCCCTATCCCTCGCGTGCAGCTTCTCGTCCTCCCTAGCTAGCCGTTTCTCTATGAATATTCCTGATCTACTCGCTTCACGTAGGGAGAGACCCTCTATATCGCTAACCCCTCCCCTGACCCGGTTCTATAGTTTAAACGTTAGTTCCCCGGTGTTTTTTACCTAAAACTCCGCTGTCACTGCGAATCGAAATCCTAGGAGTCGCCGGTCACGTTAAATAGAATCAAATCACATCGAAATTAATAGTAAGAGGACGATCTAATAGATATATATTAACTATCCTAAGCTTGATACTACGTCTAAGGAATATACTTACCTACTTCCCTATATAGATGACTAGATCTAGTACGTTATAGGCTACGAATTATATCCTATCCTCGAGCTCCTTAATACTTTCTAGTATATATCCTTATCGGCCTAGATTACGTCGAAAAACAGCTTTTTCGACGCTGCTCAGCCTATACGAGTAGCTCGTGATGCCCTTTAGCTTTACTAACGCCCCGGCTACGTCCTAAGCTCTGATCGAGCAAGCTCTCGAGCCGGTACGGCCCTTTATAGCCCAACTTCTCGACAATATCTATATTTTTGCCCTGGTTAAGGTCTAGCTCGAGGCCCGGACCTTCTTAGTTTTTTTCTGCCTCGATAAATATAACCTCGTTTCAAACGTCAAGAAATACCGCTAGGCTATCATAGAAGACCATTTCCTCGGCTTTATTATGAGTAAGGCTAGCTAAAGACACGACCCTAAGAAGATCGCCGCTATTCGGAAACGCCCTTCCCCGTCGATAGTAATAGATGTCCGTAGCCTAGGAGTAAGAAAACCAGTAGTAGTTAGTACCCTCTAGTAGTAGCGCTACTAGCTCGATAGGAATAATATTACGGTAATTACGGACTACAAGAGCCTTAAGACGATCTACACTAAGGCCAAGCAGCCTACCTATATTCACCGGTTCCTCGATACTATCAAGTATTTCAGAGTACAGATCGTATACCGTAGGGGGAAGGAAAACGTCCTCGCCGACTTCCTTTCCCGGCCCTTGATATCTTCTACCGCCCAGGAGGGGAAAAGAGCAGCGGCCGCGCCCGCCGCGCTGTCCGTGAAGCTCAAGGAGCTAGAGAACCCTAAGACCCGTCTCGAGGAGCTGAGTTAGATCGATACCCGAGCAATCTTCGAGTTCGTCGAAGGAAAATGCCTACTCCCGCTAGACATCCTACAGCAGCTCGTCTAGAAGCATTTCCTGATCCACGATTCCAAGCTCTATTTCGTGTAGGACGGCCGCTAGATCCGCCCGATCTAGACGCCTATAGACCTTAGCTACTACGTTACGTAGACCTACAAAGCCCTCAGCTATGCTATAGTAGGCTTTACTTCCTAGCGCCTTATAGAAGAGATCTAGTACCGAGACCTTATCCTCGCTATATAAGATGTAATTCGAACTGACGCCTACTACTAGCTAATATAGAAGCCTAACCCTACGCTAGAAGGCCTTACGCCGATTATACCCCCCAACTATTACGATAATAGGCTATCGAGTATATGAAAACTGGTGGCCTCCTCGCTAGCAATAGTGGGCCCAGGCCAGCCATTAGTCAGCATGCCCTGGGGTTTATCCCCAGGCAGGCCACACCACAGAATAAATTAAGCAAGCAGAACATTTCATATCACAGGATCCCCAGATTATCTTGTGCCGTGATAGCCCCAGCACCCAAAAGCTTTCAGTATACTCGCCTAGTCGTAAACTACTAGCCCCTTAACGCTGTTAAGTATACTACAAGCTAGGTAGAAAGCAGATAGAGCCTCGACGCGAATGCCTTATCGACGATCGCGTTCCTTGAGGACCTTAAGGCCTAGTTCGGCGCTCCCTGAGAAATCATGTCCGATAATAAGTAGACCTTACTAGTGACGAGACTACCTACTAGCTTAAGTAGTATAATATACGTCTACTCAGTAGTATATTAGCATACTCTTATAATAATAGAAGAGCCGAGCGCCTTAACAGCGTTCCTAAGTATAACCTCTCCTCGCTCTTCTGCGATTTCTTGAACCTCTCTATCTATAGCGCTCTATAGAAAGCGCTTTTTATTTATAATACCTGCCCTACCACCTATAGCTGTTCCTTATACTTTCTACTATATAGTATTACCTTATTACCGGCCGACTGGCTAAAGCCTACTACATCTGAGAACCTACCGAGTAAGAGGAGGCCGCTTTCGCCTGCGAACTAGCCTAGTAGTAGGAAGCTGCGGAGATCGAATAGGACTCCGCTAATTCCCTCTCAGCTACCAGATCCTAGATGTAGATATACCTCCAGGAGGAAAAGGGCCTGCTTAGGGTATAGGAGAAGGGAGACTGGGTGCTCCGTACGCGCTAGATACGCTTCAAGATAGAGCCCTTTTAGGATAGGCCTTAGGCTATTATAGCTTACTACCTTAGTAATATTAATATATATATACTAGCTACGCTGGGAGGGTTATAGCTATAGAACTACTATAATAGATTACCTCGTCCCAGCCTATATGAAAGACGCCTAGCATCTATGGAGCTTCCAGTATAGGAGCGACCGTCCCCTACGTTAAGATCGCGCAATAATTGCTATATTAGCTGGTAGAAATAGTAGCGCAGGTAAGAATTAGAGGGAAGGAGTGTCGGGGATCGTATAACCGATTATTTAGGAAAAGGGTGATTGTAGCTCCCCTGGTATAGTACTAGGGATTCCCACTAGCTAGGAGGCACTACCCAGCACCCCCTGACGCTAAGACTAGAAGGATCTACCCAATACTCCCGCCTACGTATTTTCCATATTAAAGAAAGGAGCATTCCCCCCCGATAGTTTAGTATGAATGAAATCAAGTCCTAACTAAGTATAAGCCTGAGCACTCGTATAAAGCGTGGTGCCCTGGGCCGTGTAGCTGACGGGAATGGCTACATCGCGCTAGCTAAGGATCGCCTTGACCTTATCTATAGATATCGGGATCCCCTAGTTTAAGATAACGTCGCCAGGGAACTCAACCTTAAGAACTCGCTAAAAGCATTTATAAACGGCTACGGCTAGGTAGTTATCGGTAAGGTAGTATAAAACCTAGATACTAGCTAGTTATAACCTTCTAATTATTCTATATATGTTAGGATATTATTTATATAGACGAGTATGCCTCAGTCTAGGTGGATGTATAAGAGGCCCTGTATTGTAGCCTAAAAAGTCGCCAGGGTATTTTTAATACCAAGGGGATTAATAAGCTACTCGAAGAGCTTATATCGATAATCGAAAAATATCTTCTACTCTTTGCCTAGTACTATTTTGATGAAGTTAAACCAGTCATTAAGTCGATCTGTATAAAAATCTTAGCTATTTATATTCGATTTCAAGGTTCTACGATTGGTAGTAAGAGATATCGGTTCTGAATAATAACCTTATCAAGCGACTGATAGCCGATTATAACTCTCCAAGGATCTATAGGCTCCCCTTACTTCATTATTAGAGATAATAACGAGGCGTGATAGGATTTTAGGGGTATAGTTTCATTAATGCAGGTATTATGTTAAGCTAAGTTTATATAAATTCCAGCGAATCCCTACTTATAATATCGCTTTTGGCGATAGGTTATATTACCTCTAGTAAAAACTGGAACTCATAGTCCTTGGGTCGATCATTCAGTAGGGTGTTGGCTACCTTAAGCTATATAATTAAGAGGAAATCCTAAAACTTGGGAGGTACCTTGTAAAAGGGATCCTTTAACCTTAAGGTCGCTTAGCCTTAAGCTAGAATAGTAGAGACTAAAAGGGAGTAATTAGGTAAGAGGTGCTTATAGAGCTACTAATCTAAAACTAAGGACTATAAGCTTAGAAGTACTAATACTTTAAAAGCTACTAATATCTTAATACTACGAAGTAGGATTATAAAAGGTAATATATGTCATGGGTTGACTATGACATGCGTCACGTGACACAGGAGGGGGCAAGGCGCTGACTCAGCGTGTCCGCAGCGACCTCGCAGCACAGAGGAGAACCGGGCACGTTCCCCTCTTCCTCATAGCGAAACTAGCCAAGAGGATAGCTAGATTCATACCAGGAGAACCAGATTAGTCCCGATTCATAGTTTTTCAAGACTTTATACAAGATATAGTTGAAAAAAAGTAAGTAGTCCTATACTTTAAAGGTTAAGATAGCTTTCAAGATGGGTGAGTGGTTAGTAAGATCTCGCTAAGGCCTACGTAAAAATCCTCATTTTCTTCTTCCTCCTTAAAGATATACTAACAGGTATATAAAGTAGTAGGCCCTTAGTGTCATTAAGCTTATTAAGTGAGCGCTCTGACTAAAGACATCAGGAGCTAAGGCCTTCTGTAGGTCCCTGCATTTTAACAACTACTTAGTAAAGTAATCGAACGTACAATAAAAGCTATAAATATAATACTATTAAAATACCTTTTACCCTTATACCAATTAGTATTAACTTAGTCTACTCCAGTAACGGCCGTATAAGCTAAAGACTATCGATAGCAGATAGCAAGATGGCTTATAAAGGCTTCAACGCTGGAAGGGCTAAAAGTATGGCTATTAGTATCAATCGAGGAGGCTAGGACTTACTAGAGCTCTAGCATACTACTAGAGGAGGATCGGTATAAGAGTAGCTAGCCAGGCTTATAGAGGAGAGTATCTTCTTTTATATTCGTAGAGGTGTTACTGGGCCCTGGCAGCATAGGCTTTTCGAGAAGTCTGATCGAAGTCTAACTTCGCTATACGGAAGAGGAGAACTTGCCCGGTTCTCCTCTACGCTGCGAGGTCGCTGCGGACACGTTAAGTTAGCGCTTCGCCCCCTCCTATATCACGTGACGAATGTCATGGTCGACCTATGACATCACCTCCCTTCTCCCTCTCGCCCTCGCTGCTCGTCTGCAGCGAGTGCCTTGCATCCTCCAATGCGCCAATTAGTCCTTCGTATTCTCCCTATCCCCATTTCGATCCCCCCCCTCCGATTTTTCTTTTCTTTTGTTGTTGCTCTGCTAACAGAGGGCCCTGTTGCCCTAGCGATAGCGGGGGTATCGTGCCCATTGCCCTAGCACGCTCCTCACAACCCTACAACCCCACAACCCTCCTCTACTACTTTTTTTTCCTCTTGCCGTTCTTTTCCTTCCTCGTCACCACTCTCCCTGCTTCCGGCCTAGATCGTCCCTCATATAATGCCTACGCCGCGGACGCGCCGTAATTAATCTACTACTACCTGTAAGGTTGGCCGTTATCTGCTCTTTCTTAGCGCGTGCTATTTCTAACCTGTTTTCGTAGACGTCGTAGTATATACCTTTTTTACTAAGTACCGAGTCCGTCTGTTATCCTACGTGGGCTACCTACTTTAGATTACGGACCCTGCGGCCTCTAGGCCATTTTACGTCGACTAGACCGGTAAGTTCTCTATAGTCGCGCTACGATTATATTACTCATAGTTATATAGGCTCGAGGGCTAACTCCTACTAAAACTATAGTAGTATATAGTACATATACTTACCCGTAACCGACGCGCTCGCGGATTATACTTACGTCTTAATGGATACGCGGGTCCTATACGATGCCTAGCTAGACGATACGGATTACGAGGTTACTACTTCTATTAGTTACCTCCTTTCGGCCGTTACTAATAGTACGTAGCGCGCTCTCTATGATGCAGAGAGCTCCTATACGGCGTATTTCCGGGCGAAACTGCTATTAGCTATTAGAGCGTCTAGCCGGAGCTTAAACTCGGCCTACTAGCGCGCAGCTCTTATTAATAGCGCTATTATTCCGGTTACCCTAAGTAGCTGCGCCTCACTGCCTATGGTTCTGCCCTTACGGACTCTTACTAAGGCTACTTCGCTAGATAGCGACTAGTAGCTAATCTTAGTATGCCCTTTCTTATTATTTTAATAAGATTTCTCCTTTAATCACTCGCTATATAACAGTAGTAGTTCTTTACTTCGGGGATATAAGCTATATGATATTTTTCCCCTTAGCTAACCCAGGTAGCTAGGCAATATATTAATAGATTGTTATGAAGGCGTAGTAAGACGAGTTATAATATATTATAAGCGCGGAAGAGTAGAACTCCTCCGGCCTGACTACCTACGTAACCCCTATACTATATACAAGCTACGCGCCTACTAGTAAGGTCGTATGAACCTAATAATTACGAGGTAGAGTTTTTAGACGAGATAGAGTGGCTCCTCATAGGTGCTCTTAATAACTCGCCGATGCCTTGCCGTGCTAGTCATATTATTACTATCCGTGCTCCCTTACTTATTCTGATATTATATTTTCTCTAACTTTGCTTTACTCCTACATAGCGTATTAGTACGGAGCCTGATATTTTAGACGCCAAGGCCTTACCCTGGGCCCGACGCCCCCATACGTCCGTCCTTATGCCCGTAGACCCGCGACGTCGCCTACAAAGGCTATCACTTAGGGCTCGCGGCTACCTATCTACTCTAGCTCGATAGCTAGCTAGGTTATTGAAAGGCGCCCCTTAGCTTAGAAGTAGTAGTAGCCACTAGTAGCCTATATTATAAAAAAGTGAGAATGTAATAGGATCTAGTAAGGCCGCTTTAGCTAAATTATAGTACCCTAGTTGTGCTGTCGATCTATTATTTCTAATAAATAGTAATCTACGGATTACTTTACTTATGATCACGTCTCGAACTACTTTATTACTATAGTAATACTAAGTTCCCTTACTAGTTCTTATATCAAGTTAATATACCCTCTCAATTTAATAAATAGTTCTCGCCTTATACATTTACTAACTCTTTATATATATTCTTAGAGGATCTTTTTGATTTTGAACTCTATATCTCCTTCTTTATTAACAATCGGCAGTAGTATTAGCTCGTATACCGACTGATATCTATCTAATGTGATTAGTATTACGTATTAGAATCGAAATATATAACTTATTATAAATAAAGCCTTAGTGATATATTAAGTTCTGCTACGAATGGGCTAATAACCTTAAAAACTTTAAATAGGTTTACGACCTAATTTGGCTTGTTATATAGCTTATTAGAATTAAAGTTAGCTATTCTTAGCTAAATCTTATCTCCTATTCTAACTTTAGGTACTACCTTCCGATACGTATTCGCTACTTCTTCTATTATCTCTTATACTATGATAATATAGTTCCTTGACTACTCTATGGTTTCCTATAGCTCATATACTAATTTTATCGCGTCGCCTTGTAGCGTTGTCTATAGCGACCTTACTGTAAGGTTTAAGAGGGGGTCCTTAGGTAGGAAATAATACGTAGCGAAAAAAAGACTTATCTTAGTCGCTATTGAATCCTATAAGTTATCTATACGCTAGGCGCTCGGTAGTAGCTACGCCTAGTTCGATTAAGTATAGTTAATAAAAGCTCTGAGGTATATCCAGATTTCCTAGTTTATCCGCTCTATTACTCTATCTATCTATAACCTATACGCTATACTAAGGCATCATACGATCGCTACGAGCTCGTAAAGCTTTTCTCAGAACCTACTTGTCTAATTCGGGCTTTTATTATTTGTAATTACCAATAGAAATCTATAGAACTAATATTAGTATAGGAATTGGTGTATATACGCTTTAGCGCTATATTTCTTTATCGGGTTAAGAACTACCCCTTTCGTTAACTATAGGTATTTCCCCTTGTCTATACTTAGTAGTTATCTGATAAAATGTATTAATGTCTCTTACTATCATTATTTTTATTCTAGGAGTAGCTTTAGTAGGACCGACCTACTTACTCGCAGCTTCCTACTCCTCTTATAGATAGTATACGCACTTGCGATATCCCTTACGAGCTTAGAGAAGCCTAGGATAAAGTACTCTCTCGCGACTATACCGATTATTAGTTACCTCCTTATATAGCTAATAGCAGGGGACTTATATAATACCTAAATATTACTTATATATAGCTTAGTCTATGGGCTCCCTCTACTACTACCCCTCTTCCTAGTAAAGGTCTACCCGAGACCTTACTATTACCCCTTTAGACTCCCTTAACCTTAACTTCGGTCTTCTTATCCGTATTACTCTTAGACTACGACTTCGTAGTAGTCGAAGGGCTTTTGCCTTTAAATATATATATAGCTTCCGATCTTCTCGCCATATTAGCCCATTCATAGAGGCTAGGTTGTCCTTGGGTGTCAGTAATGCCTCTCAATATAGTAGCTTAGTCGATACGTAGTTAAGCTAGGTAACTGAGAGGTTAATAAGTACCTCGTTAGCCTAGCTTAAGGCCTTTACCTACTAGACGAGGTCTTCGAAGACTACCGCGTACTAGCGTATTATCTACTTCGCGCTTTACTTATACATTATTATTTTCTACGCTATGGCATATACTATCTCGAGATTATTAAATTTCTCCTAGATGTATATAAGGAGAGTATATAGGTTATAATACTTCTATAGCCCATATAACTCGAAGTAGCTTATACTAAGCAGCTTGTTGACTATAAGTAAGTATATAATAATAAGGTACTACGTATATCTATTCGAGGGGATACTATCCTAGTTAAGCTATCATTTATTATTTATCTTTTCTAACTATAGCTTAAATATCTTCTATTTCCTATCTTAGTCGGGCTATAAGAGCTCCTTCCTTATACCTCGCCCCCTAAGATTAAAAGAGGTAATATACTACTTAGTATACTTTTATATTATAATCGACATCTCCTCTAGGTACTTCTTTATACTTGTAAATTCTTACTTATGAGTAGCTAGCTATTACTCTATATTAGGGCTGATATTATAGTTACTATAGTATACCCCTCCCTTAAGGCTAGCTAGTAGTATCAGGGTTATAGGCTATTAGTTTATTTTATTACTAGTATTAGTAATAAGCTTAAAAAAGGAACGTAGCTTTTCTTATTACTTACCTTTTATAATACTAATTATATCACTCTTATTAAGGTTATATTACTTAGCTATAACTAAGGCGAAAGTCCTACTCAAGGTCTGAAAAGACAAGTCCTCCTCTTACCTTTCCTTTCTATATACTCTCAAAATACAGAGGGGGTTCCTTAGTCTAATCTATATAGTTATATTATATATACGCTACTCTCTTACTCTTTAATCTCTCCTATCTATTGTAACTCTTAGTTATGGACTTTCTTTAAGGAGTATCTCGACTATTTCTAATCTAATTATTGAGGCTGAATATTTCTGCCTCTTTACCCCGCTTCGCTAGTATATCTATGTTAATAAGGAGCTAATATATCGCTACGCGCACGTAGCGGGTTACCGATTCTCTTAGTTGCCGATATTTCTGACTCTTCTTTTATGATAGCGAAGTTATATTACTAGGCTCTCGTAGCATAGGCTTTCGAGAAGTCCGATTGTTACACCCTGCCCTGATCTAGACCCACTTGAGAGGCCCCACTTTCCTGATGCGGAAGCGGCGGCTGAGAAAGAATGCCATTGGCAGGAAAAACAGGGCGGTCATCCCGCACCTCTCAAGCAGGA
>JAOYNC020054175.1:0-10839 GCA_025802115.2 Bertia moriformis
GCCGCGGCGCCCATGGAGGCGCCGGCCGCGGCCGCGGCCGACGCGTCGGGCCTGTAGTCGGTCCCGGTGGCGACGCGCAGCAGCCAGACGGCGACGTAGCGCATGAACCGCAGCGAGAGCGACTGCATGTTCTCGTCCATCAGCAGGCCCTCGATGGCGAAGCGCAGGCTCATCTGGCGCTCGAGCGCGCTGGTGGCGCGCTGGATGGTCTCCTCGAACTGGCCCTGCCGGCTGGTGTTGACCAGGTTGGCACGCTCCTGCTCCAGGTGCTTGAGCTGGCGCTCGACGAACTTGATCTCGCGGTCGAGGTTCTTCAGCTGGGCGTTGGTGGCCTCGCTGCCGTAGTGGTGGCCGGCCAGGGTGAGGAAGAAGATCTCGGAGATGAAGTTGGAGGCGCCCGGCGGCGGCGCCGCCCGGGCGTAGAACTCCCGGGACTCGGCCAGGTCGGCGCCGAACTTGGTCTCGGCATCGATGTCGACCCGGGGGGTACGCTGGAAGTACTCGACCTCGATCCGGTCGACCCGGCTGAAGGAATTGTCCATGAACGGCTCGCACAGGCGGTCGAGCACGGCCGTGACGTTCATCATGAACCCGTCGGAGGCGACGGTGTTGGGGGCGACCTGGATGGCGCGGCGCTTGTGGTTCGTGTTGAGGATGTAGGCGAACCAGTCCAGCGTCTTGTTACGGGTGGCGAGGTCGGCGCGGATCAGGGCGTTGACGATGGCGAACAGGTCGTTCTGGTGGGTCCGCGACTGGAGCCGGAGGGAGTCCTGGGCGCTCCTGACCTGGACCGGGTCCATCGAGCGGGGGCTCGGGAAATCCCGGACGACGACCTGCGGCTGCAGGGGCGAAAGACGGAAGAAGGGCCCGAGGATGGTGAATTTCTCAATGTTCTGTGGCTCGACCTTGTCGAGGAACTTGTCGTGGTTCGCGACGGCGACCAGGAGCGGCGGGAACTTGCAGTACATGGTCAAGGCCTGTGGGCATGCGTGGTCGCGCGCGTTCGTTCGTGCTGCGGGTGAGCCTCAAGAAGAGAGAGACAGATGGGAGAAGAGGGAGAAGGGGGGGGATAGGAGAAGGGGGGGAGGGGGGATCAGCCGCACATTCATGTGGCTCTTGAAGTCGTCGACCATGCTCAGGCCGTGCAGTGCCTGGCTGATGGCCACAATCGAGTCGACAAATATATCTTGGTAAGATTGGTCCTCGGGGAACTTGAGGATGGCCTCGGTGATGAACTCGTAGAGAAGGCGCTGCATCCGCGTCTCGTCATCCTCGCGGTCGATCTCGGCGAGGAGCAGAGGCGCCAGAGAGTCGTGGCTGGGGTTTGGGTCACGACTGCGCCCGGGAAGGAGCCGACCGAATTAGCGATCGATCACAGCACGGCATGGTAGTCTTTGGCGGGCCTCGGGGCCCCGAGGCCCCCGACAGCAAGCAAGCACTTACCCATAGATGTTTGGCATTGTGACTGCAAATAGGCAGTTAGCGACGCACAGCCTCTTCGCCTCGTCGATGACCTGCTTCTTCTTGGCCACCTTGACGTTCTCCCCGGCCCGGAACGCTCTCCGCCAGCACGGGTAGAGGTAGGCCAGCAGGGGCTTCTGGGACGGGAACAGGGCAGCGGCCTGCATGATGATATCGTCGAGGCAGTCGACCGTCAGGCTCAGGGGCGCGCCGTTGTGGGTCAACTCGATGCTCAGATCCGGCAGCAGGGTGAGCTGGTGGCCGTGGCTGTCGTGGGTGCGGCCGGGGTCGACGGTGACGCGGAAGATGTGGGCCAGCATGTTGTCTGCCCAGTCCTCGAACAGCTCCTCAGGGCCGGCCGGGGCCGGCTGCTTGCGAGCATGGGGCGAGCCGGGGGGGGCTGGACCGGAGCCATCGTCAATGACGATGGAGGACCGCTTGCGGGGGTTGGCGGGGTCGTTACCTGCAGCGGCGGCACCGGCGCCCGGCCTGGATCCGGGTCTCGCTGCCATTTGCGTGGCAGGGGTATCCGAGCTGGGGCCAGCAGATACAGAAGGGGGAGCAGGGTGCGCCGGGGTTGGGCTGTCCGCCAGTGCCGCGCGAGGTTGCCTCGAGGCAGGAGCAGAGCCTGGGCTGGAGGTGGTGGTGGTGGCCGCGCCGGTATTTGTGTTGGGCCCCGTGGACGAGGCTCCGCTTGTGCTCGACCGTGATGGGCCGCCGAGCCGAGCAAGCCGTCTTCTCCGTATCTGTGGCAAGCGAAGGCGGCCGCGGCGGTGGCGGCGGCATCAGCAGCAATTAGTCAGGGGGGCGACTGACTGCGGGAGCAAACCGGGAGGGTGCGGAGATTGCGGACATGCCGAGCAAGCGCGAGTTTGTGTGGGTGTGGGTGTGGGTGACAGTGGTGCGGACCAGAAAAGACGTACCTGTTCCATCGTTTCCTTGTCGGGGGCATCGGGCAGGCCCTCCTGCTGTTGTGGCTGCTGCGGCTCCTCGGGCGGATCCATTGCTGCCGGATTCTATTGCGCCTTTTTTCTCCTCGGGCTCGTCAATGTACTAGAAGAGGAGAGACGCGGGACGCGGGACCCGGGCTGATGTTCTGGCGAAGAGCAGGGGTGAGTGCTTAGGTGGGCTGGGCTGGCTGGCTGGCTGGCTGCACGTGCCTGGGACGCCGCGGACCTTGGTAAGATCTGTGCCCCACCTGTCTCTCGGAGAGGGGGGTCGGTGGTGGGGACCGCGGAGGGTCCAGTTGACTGTGGAATCTTCCTTCATCAGGCAGGCCCAGCTATTTATCATCCCTTGTGACCAATGCAGCGAAATCGCCGTTTCAGCCCCATAAAACGAGTCTGTTGTTCCCTGACAACCCCATTTGCATCCTCAACTCCGAATCGACCCTCCGAACGAGGCCAAGCGCTCTGGTTGCGGCTGAAGCTCGGCCCGCTAGCCAGTGCTGACGCATCCATGACCGCCAAATGGGGGGTATCCCAACGCCATGCCAGCCTGTGTGCACATGCCAGCTCGCGTCTTCCACCATGACCCCCTCCTTTCCGGGACTTACTGGTCTCGCTCCATCTCCCGTACTGCTCAAGGGTACATACAGTGAGGTGGCCCTCCGCCTCCTGCCAATGAGGCCGCGGGATGGCCATCGCTCGAACCCAAAGTACACGGCCGCCAGCCAGGGGTCGCAATAGCCGGTCTGAACGTGGAAGAGGAGAGGGCCATGTTCAACCCCAATGGGTGTGTACCTTATTTGAGCATATTACTGATGACTGAGTGGAACGTCCATCGACAGACGGAGATATCCTGGCTGAACGCCTCGGAGAAGCACACGCTCGACAGTGGAGGTGCTCATCTCAACCATCTTGCAACCCCACAAGGACGAAGAACTTGACAGCCCTCGGGGAATCGGATGCCAAGTTGAGATGAATCATCCGTTCGAATGGATCGCCATGCTGGTCTGTCACAACATCGATGCGATCGAGTGGGAATCGTCAGTATGACTGGCCGAAGGAGACCAAGCTGTCGGCAGATGGCTGGTGGCTGGTGGCGGTGGACCGGCCGGCATCAATCGAGGGGTGATTTCCTCGCTTGAAACAGGATCTGGAGGTCAACCTCGAGATGGCTTCTGGGTCGTAGGGACCGCTGGCCCGGATCGAGACCCACCGTCAGCCAGGGGCGGTTGTGTCGGTAAGTGAACACAGACCCAAACACGCTGGTAACATGGTAACGATACCCAGGACCCCGCCGCCAAATCCAATGTTGGGACCTCTCCAACTATGGCGGGTTTGAGCCGCTGTGGGAAAGATCAAATGTCCGAGATAGCTTCTTGAATTGGTCCATCTAACCAAGATATCCCATCATTGTTGTGCTCCCTGAGACCCGGGCCGCGTCACCCGATCCCGAGTCAATGACCTCTGACGGTGGCCGGCCTTGATTGCTATTCTGGTCCCTCAAGATCGCCGATTCTGACCTCGGCATCAGCCTATTCTGCTCGAGATCGCCGATTCTGCTCGAGATCGCCTGTCCTGCTGGCGATAGGCCCTTCTAGGCCCGCTTCAGTGGGCCCTGGCCGAGCCGGATCGCGATCCCTTCCGGAGCGGAGCGTCACATAACCCAACCTCCCCTCGCCCTTGGCGCTGCCATATTACTCCTACGTAGTAGGCCTCGACAGGTGACCCCGGTATCTATAAAACTAGCCCACCAGTGATGATCACATCTGCTGCCGCCAAACTACCACTCCTCTAGTCATCATCATCCGGGTCGTCGTCGTCGTCCTGCAGCGCCTCCTGCATCTCCTCCTCCGTGGCTTCCAGCCCCGCGCTGCTCATCAGCTTACCGCCCGTGTCCTCGGCTGGAAAAGAAACAAAGTCAGCAGACAGGATCCAGAGCCAGATGAGATCTCGGCAGGGCACATACTCCGCGTCTCGACAATCAGGTTCTCCTGCACCTCGCAGTTGGTCAGAACGGACTCCTCCCCGATCACGGCCCGGCGCCCGAGCACCGACTTGGCGAGCCGGCATCCTCTGCCGACCACGACGCCCTCCATCAGGAGGCACTGGGTGATGGTGGCGCCCTCGCCGATGTGACATCCCGCCCCGATCACCGACTCCCGGATCGACGCCTTGTCCTCCACGATCACGTTATCGCCCACCAGGCAGTCGGCCCGGCTAATGGTGGCCCGAGGACGGACACCGTCAAGGTAGGCGACCTTGCGCGGATGCGCGAACCTGGACAAGCCTCCCGCGCCCTCCGCGCCCTCCCCGTCCTCCGCATCCTCCACACCCTCCGCGCCCTCCGCGCCCTCCGCGCCCCCCGCGCCGGTGTCCTCGGCCGACGGAAGCTTGGCGAGCCGCAGCGATGTCGAGAGGAGGTACGCCGTGGTATCGACTCGCCGGATGAGCGGCGCGTCCGGTCCCGACGGGTGCAGGTACGCGAACATGGACGGAATCGGGGAGTCCGGGGTTTGGAATGCCATGCTTCTGCCGCTGCTTTCCAGGAGCCTCGCCGTCGAGATCTCGTCGGTATCGGGAGGCGAATCGGGCTGGCGCTGCTGATTCCCATCCTTTCCGTCGAGCCCGCTCACCACCCGCAGCATGCCAATCTTGTTGGCAAACCCGTCTTGCCAGCCCGCCTTGGCCCACCCACCTATCAGGTCCTCGCCAATGGCCTCGAGCCAGCTGCCGGCCTGGCCGACGAAGTCCACGATCCACCTGGGGAATATGTAGATGTGGGCGTCCCGCCGGTTCGAGATCATGCGCACCCGAGGATGCCGCCTGACCAGGCTCGATCGGATCTTGAGCGCGCCCTCTGCCTCGACCACGTCGTTGAGCGTGTCGGTCGGGATCGAGCACACGACGGTCTGGATGTCGGGGAGCAGCGTCCCCTCGGTGCGCTCGGTCACCGCCTTGGCCCCGGCACAGGGCACGACCGCGATAAAATCGGTCTCCTCGCGCACGCCTTTCGCGGCCGCCTCGTCCCGGTGGGCCTGGTACCAGACGCCGAGCCCTCCGCTGGGGCGCGTGGGCTTCGCATACCCGTCGAGGCGGGATGCCCCAAGCACCTCCGCCAGGCTCGCGGCCCGGATCATCCACGCCTGCAGGAGCTGCGCCGCGGGGAGCTCGCAGACGAGGTCACACGGCAGGACCAGGAAGTCGGATCTGATCAGGGCCCTGACCTCGGGCAGGCGCAGAATCGCGGCCGTGCCCGTGCTCAGGGTAAGGTCCTTGGGCGCGAGGATGTCCGGCCGGGGGTGGGGGAGGCTGGTGAGGCACGGGTTGATGCCGAACGCCGTCCTGATGGCCGGCTCGGCCGAGGGGGGGCAGATCAGGGTGATATCTGGCGCGGGGTCAGCGGCCGATTGCCCCCGCCGGCGCGTGCCGGCGCGCGCCCGCGCGCGCAGACTTACTCGTGACGCCGGCTCGGTAACAAAAGTCGATCGGATACCAGACCATGGGCCGGTTCGCGATCGGGAGCAGTGCCTTTGGATTCTCATCCGGGTTGGCTGTAAAGGTGGGGAACGACGAGCCGGGCCCGCAGAGGATGATGGCCTGAAGGTTCAGCGACGGGATTGAGGTGGCGTGGGGCATGGTGATGGTCTATGGTAGGAAGTCAAATATAATATGCGTCGTCCTTTTTTTTCTTTCTTTTCTTTTGCCGGCAATTTGCGTCTGGCCGATGCCACTGCGACAAATCGAAAGTTGGTGGGGAGACTGCGGAGTCATAGTGAGGCGCGCCCTGAGCTTCAGCCACTGCGTTTGGCGGGGAAGTGGGCCATTCTCCCCTCGACTTGTTCTAATTTGGCCACAGCCGTCTGCCAGTGCCGGCCAGCTCGGCAGCCACCCGCGACTCGGTCCATCATCTTCATCCCCCAGTGCCACAGTGCCCCAGTTATTGACCGTCCCATATACCCACACCCACACACCACCATGCCGGTAATGTCCCCTTCCCCCCCTGCCTCTTCTTCTTCCTATTACTGCTCTTCCTCTACCCCGCTGACACATCTCTCCAAGGCTTACAACTCCCTCTTCAACTCCGAGGCCGACCCCCGCCTGGTCGGCAACTTCCCCCTCCTCCCGCTGCGGACCAAGACCCGCGGGCCGGCGTACGCGCTCCCGCCGGCGCCGCCGGGCCTCGCCCCGCATGAGTCCCCCGACCCGGACTCGGAGAGCGCCGACGTCCTGGACGAGGTCCTCCTGCTCTTCCGCGCCAACACCTTCTTCCGCAACTTTGAGATCCAGGGCCCCGCCGACCGCCTGCTCGTGTACGGGATTTGGTTCGTCACCGACTGTCTCGGCCGCATCAGGCCGACCGCGTCGCTGCGCGAGGCCACCAAGGAGGTCAACAACGTGGCGCTCGACGTGAATTTCGCCCTGCCCGGTGACCCGACCTGGCCGCTGAACCAGGTGCGTCTGCATCCGCCTGCTGCTGCGATAACCATCTGCTGACGTGGTGTGGCCCTTGATCACCATCCAGATGTACGAGCCTCCTCGAGACCGGCAGGACGGTGAGCTGCTCCGCCAGTACATGACCCAGGTGCGGCAGGAGCTCGCGGCCCGGCTCCTGGCCCGGGTGTACGAGGAGACAGATGCCAAGCCAAGCAAGTGGTGGCTCAGCTTTACGAAGCGAAGGTTCATGGGCAAGGGACTATAGGTATAGGGCGTGGGGTGGCCGTGCTGCTTGCTGTAAATCAGGGCCGGGTGTGGCCATCCGGCCACGGGCTTATGATCTGCCGCTTCTTGATCCTAGTTTCTATCTATATCCGCCAGGTACAAACGATACCATGACTGCTACCTGAAGTATCAAGCTCCGCCGGCCTCGCTGATCACGCCACCCCCGGCCCGGGCCCCGGCCCCGGTTCGCCTGCCCAGTCCCGAATTCTGCCACTGCTGCCATGAGCTGCTATCCAGCTTCAGATACCAGTGTCCATTCTCGTGACTTTTACTGCCCAGCCCAGCCTAGGCCTGGCTCTTCGCGCCGCCGTCATCCAGCTTGCGCCTCTTGAACCTCCCCCGCGCCTCGACCCTCCCCCTGGCCGGCACCGCCTTCCACGCCGTCATGACGTACCCGTCGGGCCCGCCCCGGCTGGTCATGACCGGATGGGTCCGGCCCGGAAGCACCTGCCACCGCCGCGCCCGGCTGCTCTGCACGCCAACCCCGATCAGCAGACTCGGGTTCAGGGGAAAGTCGTCGGTGCCGGGCCACCGCTCGAGCTGCTCGGCCGTCTTGCCGGCCGCCTGGGCCGGCGGCCTGGCCGTCCAGGCGGCCCGCCGGGTCGTGCTGAAGCAGTCGGCCAGCTGCGCGAGCGGCGCCTCGTCCTGGGTGTACAAGGCAATCGGCGCGCCGGGTGCCAGCAGGGGCAGAGTGTGCCGCAGCACCGACACGAGGTCCATGGAGCTCGCGACGGCCAGGCCGCTGAACCCACCGGCCCGTGTCGAGTCGATCACGTGCTTGAGATTTCTCCATCGGCGGTACTTGCGGTAGTAGCTGGACCGCTTGCTGACCTTCCAGCCGGCCACCTCCTCGCTGGATGCCGGCTCCGGTTGGGAGCGGTAGATCGGATCCAGCTCCGGCTCCAGGAGCTGCAGCCAGGACAGGTGCAGCAGGTGGCCGGAAAGGGGGTGGTGCGGGGGGCGGGTCGGCGGGCTCGTGGCGTCATAGTGGTAATATCGTAGCGCGTGGAGACTGGGTTGGTTGTTGGGGTGGAGGACGGTGAGGGTGTTGGTCAGGGCAATGGTGTGCTCGAGATTTCGATGTTGTTGCTGCTGCGGGTGTAGCCGGGGTTGGGTTGTCTTCTGGGACTCGTTCTCCAGTTCGACGGTAGGTTGCGTCCCCGTCCCGCTGGGGTGGGGTGCCTCGGGACGCCACCTCGTTTCTGTCGGTTCCTCCATCTCGTTGTCCCCGGCCCCGTTCTGTTGGCTGCTGTGCTCGTGCTGCCCCTGGTCCGCCGGCCTGGTCGGTTGCTTCTTCTCGTCAGCGCTGTACAGTTCAGGCGGCGGGTGCAGAATATTCATCCGCTCCGCCAGCGAAGCGACCAGCAGGCCGCCCGTATCATCAATCACGAGCCATCGACCTCCGAATTGCTTTTCCTCCTTCTCCTCCTCCTCCTCCCCTTCCTTCTCCTCCCCTTCCTTCTCCTCCTCCTCCTCCCCTTCCTTCTCCTCCTCCCCTTCCTTCTCCTCCTCCTCCTCCCTCCCCACTTCCCCCTCCTTCTCCTTCACCCCCTCCCCCTTCTCTTTCACCCCCCCCTCCCCCTCATCCTTCTCCGCTTTTTCGTCTTCTTCAGCTGGCATCAACCCCCCGTCGGTTCCTTCCTCGTCACTGCGCGGCGAGGGAGGGCGTGGTGGCAGGCCTTGGGTAAAATGCACGTTCGCCCAGCATCCCAGCAGCGCCAGCGTCTCCTCCCTGACGTCCAACACCTTGGCTGAGTCCCGGTCGAGCAGCCAGCGCGCCAGCGTGGCCACGTGCAGCGGCAGGACCACGAACCGGCGCAGGTACTTCTTGACCTTGAGCAGCCGGTACTTGGCCAACGAGAAAACGGTCTTCTGGTCCAGGCTGGTGTGCGAGAGCATCAGCTTGGTGACCAGGTCGCGGCCGGCGTCCGCGCCGTCACGCTTCAGTTGCTCGATCTCTGGGAGCGTCAGGGTCTGGCGCACACGCTCGGCCAGAGCCAGGGCTAGGGGCGGCGGCGCTATTACGGCGTCGTCGTCGTCATCGGCACCGGCGGCGGCGCCATCAAGCGAGAACTCGACATCATCCCCCGGGCTGATTTCTTTCGTGGTCGGCGGGATCAGGGAGAGGGAGGAGGGAGAGGAGGGAGAAAAGGGAGCGTCCTCGTCGTCCCTCTCGGCCTCGGCGGCCATGTCGGCATGGAGCTCGGCGGCCGGGACGATGCGCAGCCGGCAAAACGCCTCGTCCGATCTCTTATCCTGGACCTCGTACGTTGCGTGAAACGGGCGCTCGAGCAGCAGATTGGCCGGGAAGGCGCCATACTTGCCGAGGGCTATCGTTCTGTTGTCGCCGGGGTGGGAGGGGAGGTCAGGCTAGGTAGGGGTGGTGGGCTCGGCGGCCAGCGGGGGGGGTGAATAGGGTGGGGCGAATACTGACGTGTTGGGGATGATCTGGATCACTCGACACTGCTCGGAGGAGAACCGAATGCAGACCCACTCATGGGGCCGTATCGACTCGTGCATGGCGGCCTGGCAGAGCGGACAAGCTGGGACGAGATGACGCGTAGAGGGGCGCGCGTGCTGGGGATGAGAAATATTCCTGACCGAGCCCAGATTGAGCTTTCTGACCGAGGTGAGGGCCAGGTGAAGGACGGGCCCCACCTGGTGTCAAGCCGAGCCCCGCCCCGATCTGGCAGCCAGACGGCTCAATCGAATCATGGACAGGAACGAGGATACCAGATACGGCTTGGATGGATGACGAAGGAATGCGAGATACACATTGGGTTCTTGAGGCTTGGAAAATCTTCCTGGTGATGGGCCAATCTCCGTTTGCTTTATGGGGCTCCAGTCTGTCTAATTGACCGCCTTCTGAACGACCCCCACCCTCCTACTATCTATGCCATCTGATACGGCACTCAAGCCAAGTACTGCTTCAGCGCCCGCAGCCGGGTCTTGGCCTCGTCCAGGACCTCATCCGGCTTGCACACGGCAAAGCGCAAGTAGTTCTCGGCCACGCTCGCGTTGGCTTCGGTGTAGAACTCGCTCGTGGGGATCGCGGCCACGCCCAGCTCCTGGATCATCCAGTATGCCAGCCGGAAGTCGTGCGGCCGCGACGCCACCTTCTCCGGGAACTGGTACCCCTCCGGGATCCGGACCCGCGACAGGTCCGCCATCACGAAGTAGCCGCCCTCCGGCTCCGAGTACGCGATCCCGAGCTCGTCCCATATGGCGTTGAACCGGGCCATCTTGGCCTTGGTCTCGGCCACGGTGGCGTCCCAGAACCCGTTCGCCTCGGCCTGCTCGAACCCGGCCGCGCACGCCTCCTGCAGGGGCGAGACGGTGCAGAAGCAAATGTGCCGGTGGGCGGTGGCCACGTGCTTGATCAGGTTGGCGGGGCCCATGAGCCAGCCTGGGATTCCGCTATGGTCAGCTCTTGGCTTAGTGGCGCTGCCGCTCGCCAAACTCACCGACCCGCCATCCGGTCGCGTAGAAGTTCTTGCCGGCCGACCCCACCGTCAGGGTCAGCCGTTCCACCTCGGGCGAGAGGGTCGCTATCCGGGTGAAGGGGATGTAGTGCAGCCGGTCGTAGACCTCGTCCGACAGGATGATGGTGTGGTGCTTGACGCACAGGTCGGCGATGCGGCGGAGCTCTTCCGGCGAGTACACCTTCCCGACCGGGTTGTGCGGCGTGTTGAGGATGATCATCCGGGTCCGG
>JAOYNC020054277.1:0-70415 GCA_025802115.2 Bertia moriformis
CAGTCGCCGTCGATGCTGCCGACGGTGAGCTTGCAGCTGAATGGGCCGCTGGACGGATTGCAAAAGGTGCAGAGCACTCTCACCAGCCACATCCCCCAGGGCGTGCAGATCGATCTGGGGGGCAGCCTGACGGTGGGCGACAACCAGCCGATCAACGTCGCGACGCACATCCAGAGGCAGCCGTTGTTCCGCAGCACCGGCGTCACCGTCGAATCGGCTTTGCCGATCGTGATGGTCAACATCGACGAGATGGTCGACGTGACGTTGGACGTGCAGATGCCCCCCGATCTGCCCAACGTGGACCCCACCGCGATCACGTTCGAACCCCGACAGGTGCAAGTCCGCGGCCCGAAAAAACTGCTGGGCAAGAACCTCGTTCCCGTGGGGGCGCGGCCCGCCGCCGGCGCCTCCATCTCCTTTTCCGCCGCCGACGCCGACATCACCCAGCGCGCGCGCGGCGCGCTGGACCGCCTGCGGGCATGGGGCGTCGCCCGCAGGGCCGGCATGCCCGCCTCCTCCTCGGCGGCGGCGGTCAGCCGGTCCCGGTCCGGGGCGGCGAGCCTCGCGGCGATGCGAAGGGAGGCCAACGGCGACGATAGGATAGCGACCGAAAAGCGGGTCTACCTCCACGTCGAGGCCGAGGCCGGCTCCACTGTCGCCATGGTCCCCCGCGGCGTCTTCTTCTACTCGCGCGACTGGGTCGTCGGCCGGGTCCTGGACGCGGCAGCGAGGGGCCTGCAGATCGAGAACGTGAACAACCAGTCGGACGACGAGACGAACCGGCTGCGGGTCTTCCACGTCGAGGGGGGCCGGCTGCTGGAATTTTCCGAGAAGCTGGGCAAGGTGGTCGCGAGTGGGAACACGATCGTGCTGCTGAGGGGGGTCGGGCCGCCGCCGGAGCTGATAGATCTCTGACGTGGCTCGGCCGGCAGGTGCGCTGCGCCCCCGGTCGGACTGACTGTGCCGGGCCAATAACTGCGTGTATACGTACATCTGTGGCTCTGGTGGGTGGACAGGTCGCCGGGTATGACTAAGCTGGGGGATCCCAGCTGAGACTGAGAGGGATGAGAGGAAGCAGACAGATCAACAACATAATTAACCCCGCGATCGGCCCATATGACCAGGGAAACCCTGGATCCCTGGTGTTCCTAGGCTACATATATATGTTTACCTTGGTTGTCCATGTCTGATCTGGAACCATCCGATGGCGGGGTCGCACAAATCGCATAGCCAGATCGAAGGTGTTAGTGTTTCTGCTGCGGTCGAGCACGTGTTAGCGGCGGCAGCAGCAGCAGTAGCAGCAGCGCTAGCAGCACCGGCAGCACAGTAGCGACGCTATCTGCGGTGCGGCCACCAAGTTACTGCCACCAAGTTATAGCGGCCACCAAGTTAGTGAGCTCCAGTGGCCACCAAGCTACTGCGGCCACCAAGTTAGTGAGTTCCAGTGACACCAAACCCAATCTCATGCGCGCCGCCGCACCGCGCGCACCGCCCAGCAGCCAGCCCCTGTCTAGCCAGCCACCTCCACCCGGGTAATTCTTCTCTATACTTCTGCGCAATGCCTCGTGCAGGGCGCAAACATGGCCGAGGTGCTCAGCCGCCCGGGGATGACCGAGACCCCGGCAACAAGACCAACTTGTCGCGGCCCCAAAAGAGAAAGAGTCCAGCCTACACCAACAAATCTGAACAAGCTGATGCAACCTCCAAGACCACCAAGGCTACCGACCTCGAGGTCGAAGATGGAGGAGGAGGAGGATGTGACGGTGGCGGCGGCAGCGGCAGTGACGATGCCAGCCCGCTCTCCTTGCTCTCCGACGGCCAGTTTCAGAGCGACGACAGCCCCGTGCACGCGGCGAAACGGCCGCGAGTAGCCAGCCCACGCTCCGACTCCGAGTCGGACTCGGACCAAGACATGGAGTTCGAAGACGTGCCGCCCCTCATGCCGCCGCCCCGGCCTCGCGAACCCGTCGTCTCGGGCGATCTCGAGCTCACCCTCCGGGTCGACAACCGCATCTCTCTGACCAGCTCCTCCGCCGGCCGAAGGGGCGGCCCGACCAAGCTGGCTAGGCAGACCCGCAGCGCGACACACTGCGTCCACGTGCAGTGCCTCATGTGGCACAACGCCGTCAGGAACGGCTGGCTCTGCGACTCCGAGGTACAGGCCATCATGATGTCGCACATCACCCCGAGGCTGTGGGACGAGATCGAGCGGTGGAGAGGCGGCAGCGATGGGGGGGGCGACAGCAGGGGGGGTGGCGACAACGGGGGGGGCCATGGTGGGGCGGTCGACGACGACAAAAGTCCCATGCCGGCCGGGAAGGCCGCTCCACGGGAGAAGAAGAAGCAGCCACCGGCCCGATCCCGACCAAAGCGGCAAACCGAGCGATCAACCAGATCGGGAGGTCAGGCTGCCTCTGCTGCCCCATATCGACCAGACGACGACACCGATAGCGACGAGGGCAGCCGGCCCGATCCCCTGCTCCGGCTCATGCAAGTTCTCGTCTCGTGGTGGAAGCAGCGATTCCGGGTGACGGCGCCCGGCCTGCGGAAGCGGGGATACATGGACCTGCGCCGGCTCGACAGCCTCATCAAGGAGCACGCCAGAGACCCGTCCAACCCCGCCCGGTTCGGAGAGCGCATCGAGTCGCTCGACGCCCTCCGGGAGCGCGCACAACGGTGCGACGGCAGCAGGGACGTCGGGTCGCAGCTGTTCACGGCCCTGCTGCGCAGCATCGGCCTCGAGGCAAGAATGGTGGCGAGCCTGCAACCGGTAGGATTTGGCTGGAGCAAGATGGAAGATGCCGATGAGGAGGAGCAGCAACTAGACGAGAAGAAGGAGGAAAAGGAGGAGGACAGAGAGGGGGGAGGGGAGGGGGAGGGGGAGGAGGGGAAAGAGGAGGAAGAGGACGAGGAGGAGGGGGAGGATGAGGAGGCAGCGGCAGAAGCGGGGGCAAATCCGGAGGCAGCCTTGGACCCAACAACACCCACTCGCCGCAGTCGCAGCAGGACTCTTTCAATGTTCGACGCCGATCTTGACTTTCCACACTACTGGACCGAGGTCCTCTCCCCCGCCACCCAGAGATACATCGCCGTCGACCCCCTGGTGAAGAAGCTGGTGGCCAGCCGGCGCGACCTGCTCGATACCATGGAGCCCCGCGGCCAGAGGGCCGAGCGGGCCCGCCAGGTCATCGCCTACGTCGTCGCCTTCTCCCCGGATGGAACCGGCAAGGACGTCACGGTCCGGTATCTGAGAGCACAGGCCTTCCCCGGCCGCACCAAAGGCGTGCGGTTTCCGGCCGAGAAGATCCCCATATACAACCAGTACGGCCGAGGGAAGGGGCACCAACTGGTCGACTGGTTCCGGTCCTCCGTCATGACAGGGTACCAGCGCAGCGGCGGGCCAGCCACCGCGCCGGACCAGCTCGAAGACGAGACCGACCTGAAGGCCGGCGACGCGGAGAAGAAGCTGGTCAAGGCCGGAGAAGAGACTCTACAGTACTACAAGACCTCGGCCGAGTTCGTGCTCGAGCGATTCCTCAAGCGCGAGGAGGCGCTCCTGGCCGGCGCCCAGCCGGTCGGCACGTTCAACAACAGGGGCAGGGGCCCGGAGGAGAAGGTGTACCGGCGCCGGGACGTGGTGCAGGTCCGCAGCGCCGAGACATGGCACAAGGAGGGCCGGGAGCCGGGCCCGGCCGAGGTCCCGCTCAAGCGGGTCCCCTACCGGGCCGCGACCCTGAACCGGAAGCGCGAGATCTTGGAGGCGGAGCAGGCCAGCGGCCAAAAGGTGCTGCAGGGGCTGTACAGCCGCGAGCAGACCGACTGGATCGTGCCGGCGCCGATCCGGGACGGGGTGATCCCGAAGAACGAGTACGGAAACATCGACCTGTTTGTACCCCACATGCTGCCGCGGGGGGCGGCCCACGTGCCCCGGCGCGCGGCCGGCCGCGCATGCCGCCGGCTGGGCGTCGACTTTGCCGAGGCCGTGGTCGACTTCGAGTTCGGCCACCGCATGGCGGTGCCGGTGATTCACGGCGTCGTGGTGGCGGAGGAGCACCGCGACGCCGTGCTCGAGGAGATTGGCAGGGACGAGGCGGAGCGGCGCCGGCGGGAGGACGAGAAGCGGCGGGGGCAGGTGCTGGCTGCCTGGCGCCGGCTGCTGAGGGGCCTGTGGGTCGCCGAGCGGATCCGGCGGGACTACGGCGAGGCCGCGGCGGAGAATGGGGTGCGGCATGTATTTGGGCGCCGGAGAGCAGAGGCGGCCGGCGGGCGCGGCGGGTGCGGCGGGCGCGGCGGTGGCCAGGGAGGGGACGCGGAGCTGGACGCCGTGATCGCAGAGGCCGCCGGTGGGTTCCTGCCCGAGGGATTCGAGGAGGAAGAGGGAGAGGGGGGGGGTGAGCAAAGGGGCCCAGCAGCCGGCAGATCGGGCTTCTTTGCGGCTGCGGAAGAGAGCGACGGGGACGGCGACCTGGTTGTGGAACACGGGGACCCCAGCTAGCCAGCCGGCGGCCTGGCCCGGCCGCGACCATCGTTGCACTCTGAGCGCGGCATTGCCAAGCCGGCGGGCCACGGCACGGCACGGGCCAAGTCTGCATGACAGCGTGCTTGACAAACCAGATAATAGAACCAGGCGCTGGTCTGGAATCGCGCGTAACCATGGTTTTCTTTCCGTCCGCCTCGCGCGGCTGAGCGCAGGCACACGGACATGGGTGCAGGATCCGGGGCGGAGGGGGCGAGACACGGGCCAGGAAGATAGTTGGCCAGAATAGGGGGGAGAAAGCGGAGGGGGGGGCGGGGACTGGTGGTGGTGGTGGCCGTGGCTGCATAAACCCGACGTGGCTGCGCTGCTGTCGTCCTGCCCAGTCCCAATCTGGCAGCGACCGAGGCCTGGTTTGGGCGCGGACGGACCTGGCTTGGCATGGACTGGCCCAAGAGCTCGGTTTGCGCGCGTCAAGGCGGCAAGAGCGGCATTGGTTCTTTCCCCCATCTCTCCCTTTTTGCCCAGGCCAGGGGCTGGGCGGCCGCCACCGCCGAGTCTGGCAACCCCCGGCCAAAACCAAACCGCCTCGGCGCACAAAGGGCACTCCCCTCCCTCCCAGCCAGCCTCATTTCTCCATCGCCACCACCGCCACCACCACCACCACTACCACCACTACCACCACCACA
Source organism: Bertia moriformis (assembly GCA_025802115.2). Classification (NCBI taxonomy): domain Eukaryota; kingdom Fungi; phylum Ascomycota; class Sordariomycetes; order Coronophorales; family Bertiaceae; genus Bertia; species Bertia moriformis. The sequence continues at coordinate 5,164 of JAOYNC020054277.1, forward strand.
CCACCACCACCACCACCACCACCACCATTACTCTCTCTTCTCTTTCTACCCTCGGCCGGTTGTCCGCGCCATCAATACCCCGACGGACGACCACGGGGTGGTGTGTGGCCCGGTTCGTTTTCTTCGTTTTCCATTTTTTTTTCTCGCCGGGTCCGGGGTCGGATCCTACAGTCTATTTGACTTGGCCTGCGGAGCGAGGATCGGCTTGTGCCCGAGAGGATTTCGCGCCGACGGGGCCCGCGCCTTACCTGCCCGCCTGCCCGCCAGTCAGCCCAGCTCCAACCCAGGCGCGGCCACATCCTCTGCCCGGTGCGACGGCGACTGAAAGCCGACTGAAAGCCGACCGGTAAGTGAGCGGCGGGATGGCTGCTCCGCCTCGTACGGGCTATTATTCTATTTGTCTGCAGGCCTGGCGTCCCGTCTGGGCTGAGCTGTTTTGCCATGACATGCAAGTGTCTTGCTTCCTTTTTGTATCGCTCGAGGATGTGTCTCTCTCTTCCTGCTCGTCGGGTCTCGCTCGAGGGCGTCTCTGCGTCTGTCCTAATTGTCTCGTGCCAGCGTGCGTATCTGGCGGTTCTTGGGTTCTTGATGTTCAATCTGGACGTTTTTTCATTCCTTGTGTTTTTTTCATTCCTGGTTTTCTCCATTTCATGTTTTTTCTAATTGATTTTTTAATATTCGATTTTTAGCATTTCTGTTTCCTATAACCAGTGTTTCACTCCATAGGCCGAGGTCCGTCTGCATCCTATAGGATATCTCGTCGTCGGCCGCAAGCCGACCCACAAGTGATCGGCCCTGGGCCGATTCCGGCCGCTCTTGGCCATGCTTACTTGGACCTGACTGGGCCGATTACACACACAGTGGAGATGGTCAAGGAGCCGACCCGGAATCCTGAATATCTCACCCGGGACCTAGTGGACCCCGTACCGGGCTGCAGAGCTGGAGACTGGCCGTGGACGGCCGGAATCGGGACGGGATTCAATACGAGTGTATCTAGCATCAGCCCCAAGTGGGACACGGGTCAGATGCCGATCTGAGTGAGGTCCGGGCTGGATCGGGCGGCGCCAAGTGGGGGTCGTGCCTAGATCAGGACGACGACGAGAGGACGAGGGATACCGGAGGACGTGCTCTTCAGCAACATGGAATTGAATTATCCAGCCATGGCAGGCCCAGAGCCCCCCCACACCCCAGTCCCCCGCCCCCAGACCGAGGCGGCTGGGGCGGCAATGTGAGCCGTATCGAGCTGGAGGAGGGGCGAGTGGGTGGCAGATATGAAGCATAGAACGCACCGATGCGGTGTGGTGGTTACCAGTGGGACCAGTTGCGGCTGGCGGCTGCCAGTGGGGCCAGTTGCTGCCGGCCCAAGTACATGAGCGACGATGCAGGGGCGAACAGCGAATCCCGATGGCCGATGGCCGATGCCAGTTTTCGGCGATTCATAGTGGATCGATCAATCTTGACCGAGTGGTTTCTGACGCCGCCGAGGCCGCCGAGGCGGCTGGGTCAGAAGTAGCGGCCTGGCGACAGGGAGAATGATGTGTCGCTGGACCGCTGGACCTGAGATGGTTACCAGGCCAGCACGTCCGGCACCGCGTCGTCGACTGGGGGATGCCCTGGCGAAGAAGGATTTCCATCCCGGTGCTCGAATCCTTCTTGGTCAGGGTTCGAGTCATCAAGTTGGATGGTCTCTGCCTCCGGGGGGACAGCTTGTCTGGCTTTGTTTTTTCGATGGCTTTGTTTTCTCGACCGGGCCCGCTCTCTCTCTCGCATCTGCGGCTCCCCTCCCCTTGTTGTCTCTTGAGCCTTTTGGCTTGTCGATCCATCTATTTCCTTGACAGCCCTGAGGGAGCGAGAGCCGGCCACTATCCTCTGTTGCTCCTCCTTCCCTCTCCGCCGACCAAGGCATCCCCCCACTAAAGTGCCGACTCAGACAGGGCACATCTCGCTGACTCGTCGATGCTAGTACCTTTTGGTTTTTTTCCTGGGCCACACTGGCTTTTTGTTTTCCTCTCTTGGCCACGCACACCATCGCCACTGCAGGCCAGCCAATGATCCTGCAACACGGCGGCAGGCCCACCTCACAGCGGCTGAAACTCGAACCAGGCCCGTGATCTCCTCCCATGGGTAATAATCCCCCCGACCACAAAAAAAAGAGCAGGGCCAAAGGCAGGAACAAGAGCAAGAGCGGCAGAAAGATCACCGGCAGGGCCCCTGCCAGGCACAAAGCCGCGCGCACCCTCGCTCGGGCGGGAGTGCGCGCCCCCCCCCGGCTGATGGGCGCCCAGGCCAGCCAGTCCACCGCCGACCCTGGCCAGGATGGCTCCCCGGGTGCCGGCGCCGTGGTCCGGGACGTGGTCCGGGACGTCTTCCCCGATATCTGCCCCACCTTCCTTGCCGAGGTGCTAGCCAGCAGCAAGAACGACGCCCAGGCGGCCATCTCCGAGATCCTGGACCAGGTTGACCAGGGTGTGGCATACCCGCGGCGCGAGCCCCGGTCCTCGGGGAAGCGCAAGCGGCTGGACGACCAAGACGACGGAGACACGAACGAACGGGAGATTGCTAAGATGCGACGCCAGTTCTGCGACCCAACCGCCGCCCCAGTCGTCCTGCCGCAGGGCAAGGCCGAGACAACACAGAGCATGTGAGTTATATTTTTTATATTTTTATATATATTTTTTGCAGTTGCACATGTGTTGTGCAGAAGCATGGGGATGGCTGGGGTTACCCGAGCATGGTCGGTGCAGCCCCTGGGCCCCGCCAGCCCATCCCATTGGCAGTGCCGTCTCTTTCTCCTCAACCCCCCTCCAAGCCCTCAAGCCCTCCAAGCCCTCACAAGTATCTGCACCAACCTGCCATTGGACACGGCCAGGTTGGCGCCAGTCTGGCAATACCATCTGGAGCACGGTTTTTTTGTTTTTTTTGTTTTTTTTGTTTTTTCCTTTTTTGTTTTTTGTTTTTTTCATTTTCCATTTTTCCATTTTTATTCGTTTTTTTTTATTCCATACTGGCGTGTGATTATCCATATCCTCTGGAGCATCATTTCAGCTGCCAAGCCCGGCCACCTTATCCCCCCACCTGTTTGCCCCCACCTGTTTGCCCCCTCCAGTTCAGCTCACTTTGGGCCAGCTCGCTCTCTCCGGGCCAGCTCGCTCTCTCCGGGCCAGCTCGCTCTCTCCGGGCCGTCTTGCTCTCTCCGGGCCGTCTTGCTCTCCTCACGCCGTCTTGCTTTAACAAGGGGCACAGCAGGGAGCCGCCGAGGTGCCACCGGCGCTCCCTGGTGTGCCGTGGGGAGCCGCCGAGCAGAGCAGAGCGTGGAGGAGCCATAGCCAAAAGAGCAGAGTCTGCCCTGCGAGCTGTCTTGCTAACCAGAGAACCCCAACACAGCATCAGGTATCTCAGCCAGGAGTTCCCCTTCATCTCCCAGAGAATCATCCGACAAATGGTCGAAGCCAACGACGGCCGCCTGTTTCGGTCGTACGTGGCCCTGGACATGATGCTGCAGGACCCCCTCCAGGCCGAGGCCATGACCAAGCGGACCCGCACCCCTCCCGCCCCCGACAGCCCTGTCAACGACATTGACTCGGCCATCAGGGACGCCGGCCCGGGCGTCCGGGACCTGCTGGTGGAGCTGCGGGCCGCCCGCCGGGTGTGTGAGGCTGACAGGGTCCAGCGCGAGGCCCAGGAGCAGGCGGCCCGGGACGAGAAGGCCAACCTTGACGCCCACCGCGCCGCCGGCACCACCAAGGAATGCGGCTGCTGCTTTGACGAGTTTGCCCTCAACCGCATGGCCAAGTGCGGCGGGGACACGGAACATGTAAGCATCTGCATCTGCATCATCTGAGATACTGCCAGCGTCGTCACCGGCCCGCCGTCACGTGCCTCGTGGGCCGGCCCTGTATGTCACTGGCTGTCAGGTTCCTTGCCGGCCCGTCATGCACGGTACCGGCCCGCCGTGTGCCTATACACACCACTGACCTGTCTGTCGATCAGTACTTCTGCTTCGGCTGCGCCCGCCGCCAGGCTGAGGAAGTGCTCGGCCTCGGCCAGTACGAGCTCAAGTGCATCTCCACTGAGGGATGCACGGCCGAGTTCCCGCCGTCCCAGAAGAAGCTGTTCATCGGCGACGCCCTGCAGCTCGCGCTGGACCGGGCCGAGCAGCTGGCCATGGTGCGCATGTCCGGGATCGAGAACCTGGCCCAGTGCCCGTTTTGCCCGTACGCCGAGGAGTACCCGCCTGTCGAGGAGAACCGCGAGTTCAGCTGCAAGAACCCAGACTGCGAGATTGTCAGCTGCCGGCTGTGCGAGAAGGTGTCCCACACCCCGCTGAACTGCCGGGAGGCCGCCGACGACGACCAGGACTCGGCCCGGCGGGGCGTGGAGGAGGCCATGTCGCAGGCCCTGATCCGGAAGTGCAAGAAATGTAGGTTTCTCCATGCTGTCTCTTTGATCTCCCCCCTCCAATTCCCCTTGTCCAGTCTGTCTCTTGATACCCCCTCTCCCCCCTCCAATTCCCCTTGTCCAGTCTGTCCCTTGATACCCAGCTCGGCCGGCCTCGGCCGGCCGTGGCCCAATCCCCCATGACTCGGCCATCTTGTCCCTGAACCATGCCCCGTCGCAAACAAGATGGCCGAGTCTTGCCTCTAGCCCTCTCAGTCTCTCATCCTCTCTCGCTCTCGCGTCTCTTGCTATCGACACTCGTGTCTCTTGCTAATCAGGCTCGCTGGTTCTTGATTTGCAGGCGGGACCCCGTTCATCAAGGAGGCAGGCTGCAACAAGATGGCCTGCACTCGGCCCGGGTGCTTCAACATGCAGTGCTACGTCTGCTCCCAGTCGGCCGTCAGCTACGCCCACTTCGACGATGGCAGATACGGTGGCGTCAAGGGAGCCTGCCCGCTCTTTGACGACGTCGAGACCCGGCACGAGGAGGAGGTCGGCCGCGCCCGCCAGGTCGCGCTGCAGAAGCTCGCCAACGAGCGGCCCGGCTTCAAGCTCGACGCCGTCGACATGTCGGTGACCGACGCCGCCGCCAAGCAGGACGCGGACCGGCGCCGGGCCAAGATCTATCCCGACTACGCGCGCCGGCCGCGGCCTCGGCACCCCTTGATGTTCGATTTCGGCGACGTGGATGGGGAAGACCTGCTCGAGATGATGCTGCAATTTCCCCAGGGACCACGGCAGCATCCCGAGGCACAGCCGCCGCCTCCCGAGGCGCGCCCCGACCTGCTGCTCGAGCACCTCGGACCCTACAGACCGCAGGAGCGCCTGCGACCGCCGCCGCGGCCCCCGGAACTGCGGCGTGCCGCGGATGGGCCGCCCGGCGACGGGCTGCATGTCAAGTTCAACGAGTTCCAGCTGCAGATTCCGTCGGATCATATCCTACCGATCCTGAATGCGTTCCCCGACTACCTGCCTTTCGAGCCCCTCCCGGGCCCGCAGCAGCAGCGGCAGCCGAACCCGGGAGGCGACTTCCCCATCCGAGTCCCGCGCTTGGGGTTAGGGCCCCCGCGGCCCCGGCACCCGGTGCGGCCAAACCTGATGAGGCGGGATCCGATCGCACGGGCCCAGCGGTGGATTGACTTTGAGGTGCAGAGGCAGCTACAGGCCGGCGAGCTGGAAATGGACGGGCCCATAGCCTGGCGGGTGCGGGTCCAGGAGGAGCCGGGCCGGCTGGACGGGTCGGTCAAGCTCGAGGGGTCGGTCAAGCTTGAGGGGTCGGAGCTCTCGGAGCTCTCGGAGACCGCGGCGGAGTGGGCCGGGTCGGACCCGCTGGGACAGTCGGACCAAGACACGGAAGAGGGGCCCGACCCAGAGGCTATGGGAGAGCAGGCCGAGTATGAGACGGGAGAGGAGCCGGACGAGGAAGAGAGGGGAGATGAGTCGGAGTTGGATGAGATGGGAGAGGAGTCGGACCGAGAAGAGGTGGGAGGGGAGCCGGCAGGGCTGCCGCACGGCCCAGGTCACCAGCATCCGGATCCGATCGCCCCGCCGCAGCAAGACCAGGCTCCCCTGCTGCAGCAGGAGGAGGTATTCCGCCAAGAGAACAGGCTGATGATCTCCGACAGGGCTCGCATCGTCCGTTTAACGGTCCGGACCGCCCTGCTGCGGATCCGAGACATTCTGAGGGACCAGGTCGATGTGAGGGACGAAGCCGATGTGAGGGAAGAAGCGGATGTGAGAAACCAGCGGGCCGAGTATCAGCAGGATTTCGAGATACATCGGCACCACAGAGTGTTGCTGCAACGCCAGGTGGCGATGGCTCACCAGCGGCAGCTCGAGCAGCTTCAGCCCCTACGGCCCGGCCGTGTCCGCCAGGTCCAGCCGAATCACCTGCAGCCAATCTTACCGCACCAGGTGCCGGGTTTCCTGCAGCCGCCCCCGCGGGTGGCGTACCCACCGCCGCAGCGCCCGCCGGCCATGTACCCACAGCAGCCGCCGCCCCTGCCGGTCGGTTACCCGCAGCAGCCGCCCCCGCCGGCAATGTACCGGCAGCAGCAGCTCCTGCCGGTTGTATACCCACAGCAGCAGCTGCTGCTGCAACCACCAGCCTTGCAGGCCTATATGCTGCTGCAGCCCCCGCAGGCTTATCAGCAGCAGCAGCAGCAGCAGCAGCGGCCGCGGCAGCAGCCGCAGCAGCCGCCGCAACAACAGCAGCAACCCCCGCAGCAGCCCCCGCAGGCTTATCAGCAGCAACAGCCGCCGCCGCAACAACAACAGCAGCCGCAGCAGCAGCCTCCGCAGGCTTATCAGCAGCAGCCGCAGCAACAGCAGCCGCAGCAACAGCAGCAGCAGCAGCAGCAGCAGCAGCCGCCGCAACAACAGCAGCAACCCCCGCAGCAGCCCCCGCAGGCTTATCAGCAGCAACAGCTGCCGCCGCAACAACAACAGCTGCCGCAGCAGCAGCCCCCGCAGGCTTATCAGCTGCAGCCGCAGCTGCTGCAGCCGCAGCTGCAGCCCCCGCAGGCTTATCAGCAGCAGCCGCAGCTGCTGCAGCAGCGGCAGCTGCAACCACCGGCCATGGTGGCCTATATGCAGCAGCAGCAACAGCAGCAGGACCACCAGCACTACCAGCCCCTCCGCCAGTATTTCTATCACCGGCACCAGCAGCAGCAGCCCTATCATCAGCTTCAGCAACCGCTGCCGCCGCCGCCGCCGCTTGTGCCGAGTCCGCAGGCCTACATGATGCAGCCCCTGCGGCAGCCCCCGCCACCGGAACTGCTCCCGCACCAGGCAGAGGTCCAGCCGTAGAACGACGTGATCACTCGCTCGGACCGGCAGCGGGAAGAATATGGCCGGCTGATGGGGCGCATCCAAATGAACCGGCTGCGGCAGCTGGTGGCGGAAGAGGAGCGGGAAGAAATGTGGATGCTGGACCAGCCCTTCCAGCGGGCGGCCGCCCACCTCCCCGGCGCTTTGCTGCCTGACGCCGATCTAGAGCGGCGAATGGGGCTCCTTCCAGAAGAGCCGGATCCGGATTTGGATTGGTGGCGGGAGGCGTACCGGAGGCTGTAACCGTGGACGCGGCGACCTGACGATCCGTGGCAGCAGTCACGGTAGGAACGGAAACGGATACATCAGCAGTGGGTGGGGGGCAGATGTGGGGCGTGGGCTGGGACGGCCGCGTGCGCTTGTTAGCCCCGTATAGCGAACGAACCGAAGTTGTGGATGGGTCCTCTCGTGGCCCGGCGAGGGAAGACCGGTCAAGACGAGTCTCGCCGGGCGAGCGGGCGAGTGGGATGGACACTGGCAGGCCACACGCCGCAGGGCACAAGGCACAGGGCAGCAAGAAGGGAGGAAGCATGGTTGCTGCTGCTGGCCGCCGTAATCACGGCCGTAACTAGTAATAAAGTGGCATACTCCACGAATGAGACATGCCGGGGGGGCCGGCTCGCGGGAGTGGGGTGGGATGCACGTGGATGTGTATATCCCACTGGCCAGATTGCGCCTCCTTTCCGGAACAGCTCAGCTGGCCACTACTATAGACACTATCCTATCCTGGTGGGAGGAGGGGATAGTGCTCTGTGAGGTACGTAGCAGTAGTTGCTTGGCAGACTGCCCCCCCCCACACATTACCGCTATCACCACCACCACCACTTGAGGTTGCGTAGATGGTGCTGGGCTACGATCACCGCGCCCTAGGTTCATGCAAAAAAACACTTGGCCCACGATACTTCGGTTCGGGGATAACTCATACCCCCCTATACCCGGCCTCCCGCCCCTCATCTCATTGCCAAGTCGACCAGCAGACATACCTGTATAGTGGTACCGTCGGGTGACACTGGTGGGAATATATGAGGTAAAATACAGACAGCATGTAAAGCGGAGAGCTGGACAGCGTGCTTCGGAGGTTGCAGTCGGTGGGGGACACAATACAAGGCAAGAACAAGATAGGCGGCAGTCCAAAAAGTGCCGAGCTGGACAGTGTGCCCTGCCTCAGCGTGCCCGGGGACGGCTGTGGGTAGAGAGTTGATATGCGGGGTTTATAGATGGTCTGACGAGATGCAGACCAGAATCGCGCATGCAGGCCACGATGGTACCTCGGGATGGCAGGGCCGGTAGTGGACGGCCTCGCATGTGGGCGTCGGGAGATGCGACTGCGGAGTAATTATCGAAAATCATGGCCTCGGACGCAGCAGGCCTGCAGCGTAAATATACACGCAGGCCTCGCAGGTGCTACTGCGGTGTAATGTAGAAAACATTCACAGCCTCGAACGCATGAGTATAGATGGCCTGCGCCTGCAGCAGAAATATGGCAAATACTCGATAGCCCCGCATGTGGGCCTCGGCAGATGCGACTGCAGTATGAATATCGCAAGTATTGCCGGCATCGAGCGACCAAGGCCTCGGTAAAGATGCGCTACGACGGCAATGGAAGCATCGCAAATCATGGATAACCTCGAATGTGGGCCTCGGCAGATGCGACTGCAGTATAAAATATCGCAAATCTTGGCGGCCTCACACGCAGCAGGCCTCAGTATAGATGCCCTACGATTTCAGTGGGAAGATGGCAAATATTGACAGCCTTGAGTTGACGCCGGCCTCAAGAGGACCTGGCAAATATTGAAAATCTCGATCGCTCCCCATACCCGGCAAGTGGGGCGAATAGTTACGTCAGAAGAAAAGGCCCCCCCCGCCTTCCTCTCGTCGCCTTCCAGAAAAACAAACCCAGACCCGTCACCGAAAAATCAACTGGTTCCCAGCCAAGCAGGCATCCCATCGCATCCCAGCCAAGCCATCCCCCACCAGGATCGTCGCTGCCTGCCCGCCCGCTCTCGGCAATTCGCGGCCCAGCTGGGAAAAAGAGAGGAGCACACCACGTCACCCGGTTACAGACCCTTTCCCCTTCCGTCCTCTCACACGCATATGCAGAGACACCCGGTCGAGGAGGGAAGGCGGGAGGAGCGCCCACCCGACACCCAGATTCGGGCCCGGACCATGGCGCCAGAAAGTGCACTCACCCACGTGCCCTTGGGAGGGGGGCACGATGAAGCCGCCGCCACCCGCATTCGCTTCAGCCAGAGAGAGACACGCGCTCCGAGAGGCCCGACACCCCTACCCCCCTCTGGACCCCTCTGGATGCACCCATCGACACATCGACACCGCCAGAAAAGACACCGATCCACTCGTCCTGTCCAGAAACTGCCACCACCCGTCACCCCCAGCAAGACAGCCACAGAATGAGGCTCGCCACCGCTCGCGCTCTTGCCCGCAGGTGCGCCGCCGCCCGGGCCTCCGTCCCCCGCAGGTGCTTTACAACCTCGAGCCCCTCGAGTGCCCGGTACGGCTTCGTCGGGCTGGGAAACATGGTGCGAGTCCCCCTCCCCTCCCCTTCTCCTCCCATTCTATATCCTCCCAATATCTTATCCGCTATCCCGCCCTCCACCCACGACCGCCCTAACATGCCTCTCCCCAGGGCTTCCCCATGGCCCGCAACCTATGGGCCTCCCTCACCCCCGTCGACTCGATCCGCGTGTTTGACCTCAACCTCGATGGTCCCCGCAAACTGGTCCGCGAGGTCCAGGAAGATCAGTCCGGCGAGATGGGCGGCGCCGGCGTTACCACGGCCACGGTCGAGGTCGTCGACAATCCGTTCGACGTGGCCAAGGATGCGGTCGGTCCTGTCTCATCTTGTTTTGTCTTCTGTCTCGGCCTGATGAGATCACACCCATTGTCCTATCTCTGATGCAGTTTTGTCTGCCTGATTACCCATGTGTACAAAGCCAATCCTCTGATGCCGCTGTCGACTTCTCGATCCCCTCCCGCCCGATGATGAATGGCCTGACTCGGCAACAGATGCTGACCCCTCCAGGATGCCGTTATCATCGCCCTGCCGGCGGCCGAGCACGTCAAGCTCACCATGTCACGGATGCTGCAGCCGACGCTGCCCGAGAACCCGTCCCGCCTGTTCATCGACTGCTCCACTATCGATCCCGCTACGTCGCGAACCATCGCCCGGGCCGTCACCCCGTCGCAGGGCATCTTCATCGACGCCCCCATGTCCGGCGGCGTGATCGGCGCCACTCTCTCATCTCTGACCTTTATGCTCGGCTGCGACGTCGAGGCCCTTGCCCGCGTCACCCCGATCCTGCAGCGGATGGGCAAGCAGATCCTGCACTGTGGCCCAAACGGGGCCGGGCTGGCGGCCAAACTGTGCAACAACTACATCCTGGCGATGCACAACATCGCCGTGGCCGAGGCCATGAACCTGGGGGTCCGGCTAGGAGTCGCGCCGGCTGTGCTGGCCAACGTTCTGAGCGTCAGCACGGCTCGGTGCTGGAGCAGCGAGGTGAACAACCCGGTCCCGGGGGTGGCCGAGGCCGCCCCGGCCGGCCGTGACTACGAGGGCGGCTTCTCGGTTGCGCTCATGAGCAAGGATCTGGCCCAAGTCAGCGAGGCGTCGATCGACGCCCGGGCCCGGATGCCGTTTTTAGACCAGGTCCGGTCCTTGTACAAGGACCTGGAGAAGAACGGCCTGGACCGGAAGGACTTTTCGGTGGTTTATCGGTATATCGGCGGGAGGGAGGACGTGGCGAAGGAGTGAGGGCAGCTCCGCATCTCCTTTTTATCGGCCTGCCGGCCACCCCGGCCACTTGCTCCAAGGTCAAGTAATTCGCATGCCTGCCGTCTTGATTGGCATGGTCCGTGAGTGGGAGTCGCCGTGGCCGCAGCCGCAGCCACGGCGACTACCACTCACGGACCATATTCTTTTGAGCCATGTAGCTGGTTGGTCGAGCTTCTGGCCGGTCTACCCAAATTGTATCCGTAATATAGTGTTCATTTCGATTGCCGAGGATGCCTCCCACTCATCCATATCCGAAGGCTGAATCATACATCTGACCTATCTGTATCTCAAATTCATTTTCTCCGTTCGCCACATTCCCCTTCCCACACAGCCTGGCCACATTGGACAATTTAGATCAGGCTGCTGCTGCTGCTCTCCCTGCTTTGACGGGGGTGACGTATGCCGGCTCTTGTCTTTCCCTGATGTTGCTTGTCGTCGGGTCGTCCGTCGACCGGGCCTTTAGGTTTCCTTTATCTAACTGACAAGTAGTTGTAGGTAGGCCGACAACGACTCGGCTCGGACACGATTTGGCGGCCGAATCGGCTCAGCATCCATCATTCCATCTCTCTGATTCATCTATTTAGGCCTTCCCTCGGCCACGCATTCCGCCGCTGTATCTTTTTTCTTTTTCTAATCTCCTGTCCCTCGTTCCGTTCCATCCTCTGCCATTTTTTTTCCTGGCAGGGTTTTTTTTCGTCCTTAGATTTTCTCGGCCCGTTTTAGCTCCCGATTTTTTCTTTCCCTCTCGACTCCCCGTCACCATTGGTTTCATGTATCCTCGACTCGAGAAGGTCTGTGGGCCGAGGTAGGCGGGGTGGAGAGGGCGCTCGCGATTTGGATGATCGCGGACCTTCTCTTTGTCCTCCCACCCATTCCACATTCCACAGGGACAGCCGGTCTGCCGGGCCAGATTCCACACCCCAGGACAGACAGCCTCTGCGCCCGATCCGGATTATGGGTGGGCAGAACCGGCCGTCAAGTACACCTCTAGGACGGCGTCTTTGGCCAATATCCAGGTTCTGCATTGGAACCGCCATTGGACTCCTCCCTCCCTACTCACCCACACACACCTACTCGCCCACTCAAACACCCACTCGTTCATAAAAAGTACGGCCATTGATAATCAAGTCGCGTCATCGGGGAACTGGTCCGTCAATCGTCAATCGAGCACACGCGCGCGCGCAAACAGGTGCTGCCGTCGGCCATGTCCGAATGCGTCCATCGTATGCCCCGGCGAGGCCCCTCCTCGCCCTGCGGCCTGAGTGAGACACCGCCAGCCGGCCCGCGCCCAGGCCCTCCCTTGCCAGCGTGTCTCGCCACTCGGACTTCCGAAAACGGACAACATCATCTCTCATCTGGATGCAGGGGGCGTGGGGCGTGGGGCGTGGGGCCCCTTTGTGCCCGACGACGATGGCGAGACATGGCCCCGTGATGGCCGATTTCCTTGTCCAAGACCGAGGGATAAAGGGCACATTTCCCCCATCCCCAACCCCAACTTCATCCGCAGATTCCGATATCTCGCCTTGCCAGCCAGCCATCCCACATCGGAAAACAGCTATCTGAACCGACTACCCCCCATCGATCCCAGTCCCAGCATAGACCGTCTCCCACCACACCCATCAAGATGTATCTCAAGACCACCGCCGCCGCCCTCGGCGCCCTGCTCCCCCTACTCGCCATCACCGCCCTCGGCTCTCCCATCGTGGTCAGCAACGACGAGGCCGGCCACCACCAGGCCCAGCCCCGGCCCCAGCAGCCGCACTACAACCTCGTGGGCAGCCCCAAGGCGGCTCCCGGCTTCGCGCCCCCGCACATCGGAGTCTCCCACGCGGCCGGCGACGAGATCGCCGCCACGGGCCATCCCATCGTGCATGTTGGCACCTACGCGGGCAGCAGCAGCAGCAACCCGGTCCACGTCCCGCGGGGGGAGGACGAGGGAGAGGAGGCTGACGGGGACAAGGAGACGGAGGTTGACGGGGACAAGGAGACGGAGGCTGCCGGGGATAAGGAGCAGGAGGCTGCCAGGGAGGAGCAGGAGGCTGCCGGGGAGGAGCAGGCCAAGGGGGAGGAGCAGGCTGAGGAGGAGGGGCAGGCTGAGGGGGAGGAACAGGCTGAGGAGGAGGGGCAGGCTGAGGGGGAGGAACAGGCTGAGGAGGAGGGGCAGGTTGAGGGGCAGAAACAGGCTGAGGGGGAGGGGCAGGCTGAGGGGGAGGAGCAGGCTGACGGGGAGGAGCAGGAGGAGGTTGACGGAGAGGAGCAGGCTGACGGGGAGGAGCAGGAGGAGGTTGACGGGGAGGAGCAGGCTGACGGGGAGGAGCAGGAGGAGGTTGAGGTAACAGATGAGCCGGAGGAGGAGCCGGAGACGGAGGAGACTGATGCATGATCTCCCCGGCCGGCGAGAGGCGGCGGCGGCGGCGACGGAAGAGGCAGCAAGTGCTACCCCATCGATGATCTGGATTTCGGGATGTCGGCATGCGATACATATAGATGCAGGCCGGTCCGCCGCGGGAGTCGGTCGGTTAGTACCCGCCCGGCTCTCCACGGTACGGTTACCATACACCACAGTAGCCAAGCCGTGCACTGGCCACCAGGCATTATCATCAGGCACATGTGTGACGCCGCTTAGCTCTGGTTGTAGTAATAGTGGCAATCCAAACAGGCCAGGCATTTATTTGGCGCGCCGTGCACCCCGACACCCATCAAATGGGACGCGTATCTGTCTCCCACCGACTGGCCCTCATTATAAGAAGAAAATGATGTCGCGGTATACAAAACGATCTGACTTCGCAGCTGTTCTCTTATCAACGATGACGTCTGTCTAGCCAGATAGAGTTTAGATTTTATCCAAGGCCAAGACCGGGCCGCACCTCATGTGCCCGCCCAGATACGGCCTCCGAACCAGTATACAAAACCGGAGACGCTCCCGAGCGGACAGCCGCCACGGCACGCCAATCAATCCAGATGCCCATGCCCCTTGGTCTCGCCTGCAAATGGCCGACAACCGATCAGAGCGACGAAATTTCATACCCCAGCAGCACCTCGGTGCATGATCCCTCCCATCCGCGCGACCCCGCCGTCGTGATCATGAACCGGGCCGTCGGGTCGATGTAGATGTGGCTGATCGACCCGGGCTTTGGCGGGCCGGGAATTATCAGGAACGGCACCGACGCCTTGGGCCCATACTCGTATGCCAAGTCGTATAATCGGAGAATGTCATGGGACGCGCTGTTGCCGAGGCCGGCCCTGTCAGCCCGGGAAGTGACGGAATCAATCGAGGGGAAGTTGCAGATGGGCCATAAGACATATAAACAGCAAAAATACAAGATATAAAATAGCAAGCCTAATTTAAAAATCCAAAGAAGGAAAAAAGGAACGAGGGGAAAGGGGAAAAAAACTCACCACACCAGGTGCCGCCCGTTCGCCATCGGCCTCACCGCCGTGACCGGCCCGCTGCCGTGGGGGAACCGCAGAATCCGCTCGGGCCCCCAGCCAGCCGAGGCTCGGTGGATGCTGTACTCCTCCACCGTGCCGTTCCGTCTCCCGGCGTAGATCCAGTTTCCGTCCGGGCTCCAGCACGCGCCCATGCACCACGGCGGCGTGCCGGTGCGGTTAGCGATGCGCGCGACCGGGTTGGGCGAGCGCCGGTCCCAGATCCGCAGTGTTCCGTCGATGGACGCCGCCAGGAACTGGCTGTGCGAGACCTGGGTCTGGTCGTACTGGGCTGGAGGTGGCGCAGAGACGAGGACGGCGAACGGGGCCGGGGATGAGGAGGGGGTTCTGGGTGGGGATGAGCCACCTGGCGGGACCACCGCTGCTGCCACTGCCGGTGCTGCTGCCGGTGCTGCTGCCGCCGCTGCCGCCGCTGCCGCCGCTGCCACTGCCGCTGGTGCTGCGGCCACCGCCGCTGCTGCTGCTGCCGAAGCGTCATCTTCAAAATCAAGCGCTGCCGACGGGGAGGCCGGCCCGGAGCGAAGTGGCGCCGCGTTCGCGGATCCATACCCCTCCTCCTGGCCGTCCCCATCCAAGGTCGTGCCGGGTCCCCCGACAGGGCCGCCGTCCAGGTGCATCGCTTGGTCGAGCCCGTGCTGCTGCTGCTGCTGCTGATTCATTTCCTCAATGCCGACCATGGGCACGTCCATGGTCGAATCCAGCCCGCCGCCCCCATGGCCCGGGCTATGGCGGTCCTCGAACTCGGGCAGGTTGAAGACGTCATCGTCGTCCCCACCGCCGCCGCCACCAAAGCCGGCGCTGTCAGCCATGTCGCCGAACAAGGACCCCGCGTCGCTGGCTCCGAACAGGCTCTCGTTACCGCCGGGCGAAGACGGGACGGGCACGAATTCGTCGGCACCCGCGCCGACGCCATTGGCATTCGGTGTCATGCCCGAGTCTCCCCTGCCGGCGGCCGGCGCTGCGTCCGCCAAGGGCGTCGATCGGGACTCGCTCCCCGGGTACCGGGAGCTGCCGCCGTGGGCCCGGCCGCGCCGTCCGTCGTGGCTGTAGAACGTGTCGCTCATGAACGACGCGTCGAGGTCGCGGTCGGCCCCGAAGGGGACCGGCATTCCCGACGTCGGCCGCAGCTCGATGGCCGAGATCTGGCCGCCGCTGCCCTCGAACGAGCGGGCGACCGCTCCGGTGTGGAGGTCCCAGCTGAGGACAGTCTTGTCCCAGCTGCCACTGAGAACGCTCTCCTCGTCCGGGGCCAGCTGCAGGACGCTGACGGCGTTGGTGTGGCGTTGCAGACACGCGATCCGGGTGCCCTCGTCGTGTCGGACCGTCTGCAGGTTGATGCCGCCCGACAGGAGCCCCGAGAGCAGCCAGAGGGCTCGCGAATGCACCGCCAGCGCGTACACGGGCGATTGCACGTGGTCCTCGGACGCGGCGGCCACCGATATTGCCCTGCCGGACTGGGGCGGGATACCACCACTTCCCCCTCCTCGCCCTCCCGCCGGCTCGTTGTTCTCCCAGTAGCTCATCAGGATGCCGGCCTTGGTGACGCTGTCGACAAAGGGGTGCCGCTGCGCCACCGTGAGCTGGAGCTTTCCGTTGACGGTGCCGGGTCCGTCGTACTTTCGGATGTATCCGTCGCTGCCGCCGGTCATCCAGTACCGCAGGTCGGGTGTGACGGCGAGGGCGTCGATGCTGGTCGCCATGGGGGCCGCCATGGTCGGCACCACGTCGTAGCTCTGGGCCGACAGTGCCTCGGGCCGCGGCCGAAACTGGGGCAGCCGGTTGGGGGAAAGAGCAGACGCGGTCGTCGCCGAGGAAGACGAGGACGGCGTGGAGGCGGAGGACGAGGGCGGTCCGTCGGGGACGGACGCGGCCGTGGGCGGGGTCGGCGGCCGAACCTGCAGCACAGGGGGCGGCGGCGGCCGGGCTGGCGGCGGCGGAGTCGGCGGCGGGGTTGGCGTGCCCCTCCGAAGCGGTGACGGAGAGGACGATGGCATGCGCGGGTCTTGTACCTGGTCCAGCGGTTCTTGCGAAGGATCATGCGAGGGGTCATGGGAGTGGCCATGGGAGCGGTCCTGCGAGCGATCCTGCGAGCGGTACTGCGAGCGGTCCTGCGAGCGGTCCTGCGAGCGGTCCTGCGAGGTCTGGGTTACGTCGCCGTCTTCGTATTCGTCCTCATCCGCGTACTCGGCCTCGGCGTCGACGTCGTTTTCGGCGTCATGTTCGTGCCGATCCGTAGGCCCGTTGGCGCCGCCGGGCCCCTCGCCGGGCTCGTGATACCCGTCGTCCTCGTCGTGGTACGCCCCCCCATCATTGTCCATCTCGATGTCGTTGTCCATCTCGACGTCGTTGTCCATCTCGACGCCGTCCACGTCTTCTATGGTCTCGTGATCCGAGGACGTATATGAGGCTGGTTTGGTGGGAGTATGGCAAAGCAGCAGGGGCGGGTGCGCGTGGTCAGCCCGGGAGCCAAGTACCAGGGGGTTTCAGCTCCGGGGGGGGGCTGAATGTGTCTGTGTGCGCCGGTGCGCAGCGATAGAACGAGTAGCAGTACTAACCCCGACGGTCGATAACCATGGTAGGCAGCAGCAATGTTCATGGAGTCCAGGAGCGATCCTAACCCTGGCCGAGGGAGCGTGCTCGTGCGATCTAAGGCAAAAATGCAAAAATATAAAGAATATTACCAATCACAGGGCGCCGAGGTCCGAGTGGCGAGTGAGGTCTCGGACGCGGACGCGAGTCATGGCCATGGGCCATCGGTGGGGTCCGAGAGGGGCGGCGGACGGCAGTGGCGACCCCAGCTCCGCGAGATTCATTGGGCAGAAAGAATACCGCGCGCACGCACGCACGGCCGGCGGCCAGCGGCGCTTGGAAATGGAGGGCGACAGGCCGAGGTTGAGTCTGATCGCTCTTCTCCTGCAGCCTCGGAAACTTTGGTTTGCAGATTTGTGGTGACACGACAGCGACTCGGACCGCACGGACTCGAGGACCTCATCGGAAGCTTACGTTTTTGCAGGCCTGGTTGTCCCCTACGCCTTGTCCTCTACCACGAGAGGCGGCACGGTAGCTGCCCGCGGGCGGGCTCCGACTGACATTGGAATACGCACGTCGCGACCACCAACCATCGCATGCCGGCCCGACTCTGGCTACTCTTGACATATTAAACTAGCAAGAGCCGCGGCCGCTGCCCCGACCGAGTACCCTGACTGGCTCGGGACTTTTTATGTTTATTTTTACTCTTCCCCCCGGCCTGCACACCTAACCAACCTACGCCCGCCATGAATGTCTGACTCGGTCACGCACAGCCAGCCAGATCGATCGATTTCGTGTATAGGCAGAGTTGCGGTGGTACTGCCGCGCCGGAGCAGCAGTCCAACCGGCCTCTTCCCCCAGTCAGGTTATTGCAGCGGCCGCACCAAGTGCCGCTGCCGACAGGCACAGCAACATCGTTGCTCCTCTGCTGTCTGATCTTGATCACTTGGGCCGATGTTCCCTCAGCGGGGCGCGCTGC
The DNA here is from genome assembly GCA_025802115.2 of Bertia moriformis. Lineage (NCBI taxonomy): Eukaryota > Fungi > Ascomycota > Sordariomycetes > Coronophorales > Bertiaceae > Bertia > Bertia moriformis. The sequence goes on from JAOYNC020054277.1 coordinate 23,181, forward strand.
AGCTCAGCGATGCGGCGCCTCACATTGCGATTCCGCCCTGACTGTAGCTGGACATACGTCCCCGAACCGCCTCTTCTCTCCCCTGAATGACAAGGTCGCTGCGCAGTGACAAGAGTGGCTCAGAACTACGTCCCCTCTTTCTCCGCAGGGCGGAGGAGGGCGAGACAGTGTCAGTCCACTTCTACGCGGTCCCGGCCCGAGGTGGTGCCGCCAGGTCCCGATCACCTCACTGAAGTTGCTCCGCCGGGGATCGGCAGCACGATCTCGAGAGCGTGGCTGGTTAGCGGCAGGATGAAGGCATCTCCCCATGGCGCTGGCGACGAGGGCCGCCAAGTCGAGCCGGAGCCGGCCGGGGCTGCCGATTGGGCCCGTTGCATTCCCCTGGTGGTGACAGATCAGCGTCGGGCTCGGCGTCGAGCTCGCCAAGCGGCCATCGACGGGGCGGCGGCGCCGGTCTGCGCTCTGAACCCGTCGCTGGAAGCCGGCCTGTCGTCATTGTCACGACCCGGGAGCCGATCGCCAACCCCCGACAGTGGCGTGGGCGCGGGGGCACTAATCGAGCTCAGCGTGCGCGCCGTTAATGCGGACCCCGACTTCGGTATCCCCACCGGTCCCAGCTCAACTGATACTTGTTGATCGCTGGTCATGCCAGCCTCGGATCTGTCACCCAAGGCCCGGCCTGCCGCACTGACAGTCGACCTCCTAACCAATTCGAGCTTGAAGTTGGAGGGGTCCCCGCTAGCGAATAGTCGGGCCTGCCACTCAGTATGGCGTGCGAGGCGTACGTGCTCGGGGGTCCCCATGCTGGAATATGGCGCTGACGAGACCGGCCCTTTCGAATCGGCGTATCAAGTGGCAGTAGTAAGAGGGTGCGGCGCTGGGAAGGTGGCATGGCTGGGGCCAAGGTATGCATAGCGGGGCCTGCCTCGGTGATCTACGGCCGTGATATGTCATACGTTGATATTTAGTTGTGAGGAGAGGCGTTGCAACTTCGTTATCGGAGAGGCTGACCAAAAATAACACGCATAAAACGGAAGTAAATGAATATTCCTCGAGAGGATCAAAGGTAGACTGATAGACATGGCTGTCGGGGCGGGCCGGTAAATCGGATGCAAAAACCTCGAGCGTTGATGATATATGAAGGCCGCGGCCCCTTTGAGACCGGCTCAAAGGGGCATCGGAAGCATCGAGTAAACAATGAGCGAGGCGAACGGCTCTACTCTCTCTTCTACCTTGTCATCTCCTGGACGCTGCTTTCCGGCATACCTTGCGGTAGTGGTGCAGCTATATATGAGCAGTGATGGGTCCCAGGCAGAGTAGAGCTGAATCTTCTGACTAGTGTTACTTCGTTTCCCAGCAGGTGCGCCTCCATGCGCCTTCCGAACCGGATACACTTTCATCTTGAAAAAACTTCTGTATCGAATACACTGATAGAATACACATATCCCGATCGGAATGTACGCACGCACGTCTGCTTATCTGATGCGCTAGAACTCGGCCCACCAGAATGCCAACTCCGCTCGCCAAGACACGCCTCTCCCGAGCACGCGTCCCGGCCACGATCGAAAGGGGTTCTGCTACCAAGTTTCGTGGATCTTACGCACCCTGCTATCTGTCGTGTGGTAGTTTCCAGGGCAGAAAGATCGCCCCCGACTCACGGTGCAAGCGCATGTCATCCGTGGCCAGGACGCTGCCGCGACCACCCATCGACGCCGACGACGGAGCCCCGCTCTCCTCGGAATCACACTGCGCAGAGCTGGCGCCCGACTCGTGGTGTCCGTGCGGGAAATCATGGTTGACGGTGCTCCGCCGCCCAGGTCTGGACAACGAGCCGGCTGCGATCGCGGACCCACCCAGCTCAGGGTGGGACATGGCGCGGCTCCTTACCGGTGAGAGGGCAGCGTGGCTGCTGCTGGTGCTGTCACTGCTGTCAATGTGCGCGGGATGGATGATAATCTGCGGGATCTCTGCACCGCTGCTCTGAGCATGAACCTGGATCTCCAGACAGCCCACCGGGGCGGCCAGCCTGGCCCAGGGAACCAGCGCCCTCTGCATTTCCTGTCCCGCGGCCAGACCGGGGACCTGTCGCGGCCTGGAAAAGGCAAAGCAGCTGACCTTCTTCTCTCTCTCCCTGTCCAAAACCACCTCAGCCGTGACACGGTGCTGTCGAATAAGCTCATCCTCCTCCTTCTCCCTGTGCTCCCAAACTGTCTCCAGAGGCTCCGCGCTCAAGACCACCGGCGACAGGAGCCCGAGCAGGCCGCTGCGATAGGGCCGGTACCCGTGCGTCAGCCGGACCAGCGAGCCGCGTTTCTCATACCAGGCCTGTTTCATGCCGATGAGCCACTCATTCGGCAGGTGGCGGACACATCGCTCGCACGGGGCCCGGATGTTCGTCAGGCCGACAGTGGGGTGGGCCGGACAGGGGAGTCCAGCCGTCGCCGAGCCGCACCAGGTGGGTGGGTGGAAGGTGACGTGGGCACACACCAGAGAGAAAAAGATGTGGTAGTGACACATGGTGGAAGCGGGGCCAGGGAATCAGGAAAGGCTGGTCTGGTGGTAGGAGGGAGAGATTGCGCAGGTGAGGGGGGCCTGGAGAGGAGAGGACGGTGATGGTAGTGGGTGAGGTGGACTGGGCTGATCAGAGAGGGTGATCGGGGCTCGAGCCGAGTATATAATGGATGCGCCGGCCACCGAATCAGTCAAAGGGCTGCTGTGGTCCCTGGACACGCCGGGAAAGAAAAAAGTCTCCTTTCAAGGGGGCCAGCTTTGGAGCACAGCGTAGGTGGATCGTCGCCCTTGCTCTCTGATTCCCCTTTGTCCGCGAGGTCGCTCATCGGTCTTTGACCATTGTCAGACAACTGGGCACCTGCAGCCAAGGCCACCGGTATATATACGTTTCCCCGCCGATGTACTCGACATATCCCCCTATCCTCATCCCCATCATCACCTTCCACCCCCCCCCACCCCTCACTATCTCACCTCAATCACTCACCTATACCTGATACTCTCCCGCAGGCCCACCACGGCCATGTGCCACGAAATACTCGTCACCTTCGCCTGCGCGCACACTCTGACCACCATCTCGTACTGCGCTAGCTGCCGCCGCGAGCGGACCACGAGCAAGGAGACCGGCAACCACTACTGGCTGCGACTGGCCTGTACTGGCTCGGCCCTGAAGCGCACCTGCTTGACCGCGACGGCAGAGGAGGTTGCCGCGGGGAAGTGGCAGTGCCCGCAGGGATGCGGCCCGCCGCCGAAGTGGCTGTGCTGCTCTTGCCCGGCCGACACGGCTCCCTTTCTGAACAAGGGCGCCATGTGCACGAGCTGCCGGCATGAGCGGTGCAAGAGCTGCAGCGGGTTCCGCAAGTGCCAGTGCGGGAGCGGGAGCTGCGGGTGTCGGAAGGACATCGAGACTCCGCACCGGATGTGCGACACTTGCTTCAAGGGGCTGTGTACCGAGCCTTGGCTCGGGGCCGAGATGGATGTGCGGGAGAGGCTGGACGAGCAGAATCTGTAGTGTGTGGGTGCCGCGGTTCCGGGCCAGAGCGTCCGGGGTCCACGTGCACTGCAAGGCTCGACCCTCAGTCTGGAGAGCCAGTGCGGTCCTCGCGGCAGAATCCGTGCGGCTTGCTGGTCTCGCTGTCGGATCTTGGCTGCGGGGTCACGATACATGAGTCGTGTTAGGTTCTTGATCATGAGAGGCCGGAAGGTGAAATAAACAGATTGGAAACCCGAGTTCATGTGAGCAGGGAGCGTGATGTAGTGAGTCGAGTTCTCTCGGCAGAGAGCGTGATGTAGTAGGTCGTTTGGTATCGTCAAGATCGTTTAGGAGAATGCGCGACGAAATGCTTGTCCAGTATTGACAAGGTGGTTCAGCAGAAGAGAGGGCGTGGAAGTGTGACGTTCAGTATGGGCAAGATAGTTCTGCGGTCAAGTACATCGCGTGGTACCGTCAGTACTTTTTGATCGGCCAGCCCAGTGGGTGAGATATGTTTCCTATCCAGGGCCGGGACCCGCATACCGTGCTGGCGACCCGGCCCGGCCCCGCCTCGGGTGTCACCGAGGCCGCGGTGCCGCGAGTCGCTCACGCACCTCGCGCAGCCCAGCAGCAGCACACTGACCAACAGCCAGCCTGCCAAGCAAAGTACCTCGCCCCGCCGACACACCTTGCCCGTCCCCACCTGCCCAACATCGAGGCCCTGGACCAGACCCGGGATGCTGTTACAAGTACAAGTACACCTTGCCCATCGATCACCACCTCCTAAACACATCTCCTAATCTGTCTGGATCTCAGGGAAAGCCTTGCAGAATCTCGCGCCACCCCGTCCGGTCATACGGTTCTCATTCGCCCCTGCTTAGTTGATATTGAAAACGTCACTGGGGATCATCAGGAGAATGCGCATTCTATCCCGAACTTCGCGCGCCTCGACCAATCGACCCCGCTGCCGGTGATGCCCCTATCTTAATTTATCATGCCTTGTGAGCGGGCCGCGCCAGCTCCTCTTCCAGTGCGCTATACTGGGTGGACGACGCGCCAGCACTACCTGCTCTGGGCCAATTCACGTTGGGGAGTCGAACCAATGCTCGGGCTGTCTTCGTCACCCATCATCTCCCAATTTCGTCCGGCAATTTTGTGACACTATCCATTACGTCATGTGGTGTGTCCTATCGCAGCCTACAGTATGGCCGCCCCATGCCGACATCTCGGGACTCCGCGGTCGCTCGCCTCCCGTCCTCCAGATTCCTTCCATCCCCGTCTCGCAGGTAGGCCAAGCTGGGTCTTGCGCCCATCCCCCTGTCCCCCATCGTCAACCTATATCTCCTCTGATGGCGTCATAGTCGAGCCTCATAGCCTCCCGAAATTGGACAGAGTCCCTTATGATTCGCATGGTCTGACTGTCGGTATAGCCAGCATTGTCCGGGGTCCGCATTGGTCCCCCTCCCTTAACGACGGAGCGTGAACTGGCCGCAAGGTAGGGGGCGTGAAGGATCATCATCGAGACCTCATTGGTGTATCTCGTAATTCTGTCGTTGACCATGGCCCACACGGCGTCCTCGTTCAGTCCGCCGCCGCCGCCGCCCGCGAACAGCTCGGCCGCGATCTTGTCCTTGATCATCTCCGGCTCCGAATAAAGTGGGTCCCAGTACTCGCACTTGACCAGGATCTTGTATGCCTGGATTTCAGCCGCGGGCCGGCCCTCCAGTTTCGCGCGGTACTTGAATCCGAGCATGCGACGGACTTTGCAATGCACACAAAATCGGTAACGTGGGCCTGCCGATCCAGTATCGGGATGGTGGGCCGGGGATTGGATAATCATCATATCCAGCGCACCCAAGCGTGCCGGACTGTCGTCTGCGTCATCCTGGACCCGATCCTGCTGCTGCTGCTGCTCCCGCTGTCGACGCGAGGATCTCGGGAGCACGACCTCTTGGTACAGACACCCACAACAGTCGCAGGCGAGAGAGGCGCGGCACATGTGGCAGCGGATAAATTCGCTGGGCTTGATCCCCCTATTCTTCGCCGCCGGGGCTTTGAGCTGCTGATCGGCCCAGATCCGCAGGCAGTTCACGCCGTCGACGTGCCCGCAGGGAAGGAGCCGGGCCGGCTCGCGGGGGTCGGCTGTCTGTTCCGCAACGGCAGGATTCTGCCCCGACTCGGTGGGGTTGGCGGGGATGGGCTGAGCAAGGACGCTGCGATACTGGGTTGGGCCGATGGAAGGGTGTGCCGCCGTGCCGGAAGCCTGCGCTGGGTTGAGCTCTGCATCGTCGTCGAAGGTGTTGGTCGGGGGGTGGAAGGGTAATCCCACAATGTCCAAATTCGATCCGCATGTAAGGCAGCAGACTTCGATCGGAACGATTGACTTCGGATCCCCGATGATCGCTCGGATCGTCGGCCAATAGTTCTCCGGCCGAGGCCCGATGGCCAGTGTGTCTGATGATGTTGGCGCCGCCATGATGCTTTCAGGTGAGGTCGGGATGGGTCCGAGAGTGGAAATGAGAAAGACGGACCGGGTCTTTAAATAGAGCGTCGGTGGCAGCAGCCTTCACCCGCTGTCTGGTCCAGCTGACGCTGTCCACTTACACAGGACCTTCATCGTCTGTCAAGTTCCAAGGCTGCGTTGTCCGCCTCATTTCGGGTGAACCAGACCAGGCCGAATGACCGGCTGGTGGCGCGGGGGTTGTGGCCGGTGGACAGTCTAACGTGAACCAGTTGCCCTACCGTTTCCCTGACAAACTCGAGATTGAAGGCTGTCATGTGCTTGGTCTCCTGCTCTCTCAGGCTCCGGGCAGCGAGCGAACGAGGCGGCCAGGCATTCCGCGTGTGTCTGTGAGTATCTATAGCCGTTATTCGTCCAGAATCTGGATATCGGGCGGCCTGGTGCTATCTATCAAGGATACATAGACCAGACTGGTCCGGAAGGACTGCTTATCGCAGCGACGGAACTTGTCACGCGAGGCGTTCCGTGTCTGAGTGGTCCGGACAGCCAACCCGCTGCGGATACGTACCGGCGTGCAACGACTACGGCGGCGGCGGCGGGTCCGCTACCGCAAGCTGGCCTGGCCAGGGCCGGTGGCGGGTGCATGATTGCCTGCGTAGCGTAGGGCCCGAGAGCGGCTCCGCTACCATGACCGAGATGGGCCAGGGTAAGGCACGGCTCTTGACAGGGTCGGCTAGGAGAGGGGCCTGCGCCTCTGGCGGCAGGGTTGCGATCCAACCAAAAGTAAGTAGCGACAAGGCTTGTAGCCGCCAGGGCAATAATACCCTTACTAGGAGGCCAGTTATACGAACAGACATCAGTGTGATGCACAGAGGCCCAGATGACAACGTTACACACTCTGAGGCGAAACCGACGCGATATACTCCCGATATCGCCAGAGACGACAAGGACATGCGCGCGCATGACAACGGCGCCATGTTGCGGGGCGCGGATCCACCCCGGTCTCTGGTCAGTCGCGAGGACTGGTGGGGGTCCTTCCACTTCACCACTGAGCGCCACTCCTGGTTATTATCACCCCGGACCACCGCTCTAAAATGGCCAGGCCAGAAAGTAAGTAGCCTTGACACATCCCATGCTTTCCCGATTGTTCATTTCAGCCCATCGAACAAGAAACACCATGAGCAGGAGCATCCAGCACCGGCCCGGCCAGTCCCCGCTTTACCTCCAGACAGACTGGGCGTGGAATTTCACCCGCAGCGACGATCCCAGCCGCTGCGCGCCCCAATGTGCGCACCCCAGACCGACGGGGCAGCCCGCCCAATCGGCCGCGTTAGCGAGAACGGCCAAGGCGAGCGATGCAAGTCAGCGGCTTCTGCTGCTAGCCAGCGGGTGCGCAAGGCGTCGAGTGATCATCAGGGCCAAGTTTTATTATTTGATGCATTCTGGTTTCTGGATAACGTTGCCCATGTGCTCGCCGCAGAGATACCCACCACTTCACCTGTCTCCGAGGCCATTCAGCCGAGCGGTGCCCCAGTACCGGTGGCGGTACCCGTCCTCGGAACAAGTCGCACAGACAGATCAGCACTCTGGCCCCAGTCACTCTGGCCCCAGTGACCGGGGACACTGGACACTGGCGGAAGAATAGCGAGCAGTCGACGCTGTTCACATTGGAATACTTGCTACCCAGCCCCTCTCCCCTCCGTCATCCCCCTCCCCTCTTGTTTTCTTCTTGTCGCGCCTTGATCCTGGTCTGGCAGTTTTTGGATTTTCTGGCATGTTTATTTTTCGCTTGGCTAAGAAAAATGGGTAGTAGGAAAGAAAATACGCTGGAACCGTAATGGCAGACAGCACAAAGTAAACTTTTGGCCCTCGATCCCTCTCGCCCTCTTTTTCTGGCTCCAACAACTCCAACTCCAGCTCCAAATCCAGCTCCAACTCCAGCTCCAGCTCCAGCTCGGAATCAGCGCGTGCCCCTGCCTCTCGTTTCCGTTGGCTAAACTCTCCATAACCCCTCCTCAGCTCAGCATGAGCTCGCGTGTCCTCCATTGACTGGCACGGCCCACCTGGCATGATCCCACCCACCCTGCCTGAACTTGGCGGTGAACCTCTTAGGGTGCATTTCCATGCAGGTTGCTATTCCAACTGTCGATCAGACGGTTATCTCCCTGGGAAACGCCACGGGCAAGGGCATCCATACCATTCCCACTACTTTCCTCCTCCCTGACCTTTAGCGTGCGGCGAACGGGGGGGGGAGGGGACAGACACGACGCTAAAGTTCGAGCCAGAGCCCAAGCTAAAGTCCGAGCCAAAGCTAGAGCTCGAGCCAGAGCGCAAGCGAGGGCTCGGGATAACCTCTGCAGGTCCCGGATTGAAAGATAGCGAATTACCAGATCCACTGCTAACAGATCGCCCGCTCATAACAGATAGAGGGCGGCTGTGAACGTATTCAAAGCTGGTGGCGGAACTACCCAAATCCGACCCGGTGGGGGACTGGGCAGACCGGGTACTGCTTGATGACGAGTGAAGTCCCATTAAGAAACCTGGTGGCAAACGCCTCGTCGGGATTGTTGGTTCCATCTCCCCTCGGCGACCCGGATTCTGAGTACCCAAAGACGGATTCGAATCAGTTATGATTGGGTTAGTCACGTTGGGGGATTGGCTGCGTGGCCGGGTGTTTCTTTCTGAGTGAGCCCCCTCTGATCCGGGAACTCTGGGCGGCTGTGACTGTGGCGGCGGTGGCGACAGGGATCGCCGCTGCGATACCGTCGACGGTGACGCCATGGCCGTGGCCGATACCGTCAACGGTGGCGCCATGGCCGATGGCGAAACCTGGCGTCTCGGCTTCCTACTCTTCCTCTGCTGCCCCCTCGTACTGTTATTCATGTTATAATGTATGATATGTCTTTCAGGCGTGTGTGCGGAACCAGGGCAAAACGTGTGCGCCGTGTCGCAAATATATATACCTCATCTCAGGCTGGGTGGGGACTGACTGTCAGCTCTGGGCCTCTGGGGCGATGCCGTACCGACCCTGCCCACCAGCTTCCGCCAACCAACATGCTGCCGGCCGCAGCCCAGGACGGAGGTCTGATTCGCACCTGCTGTTAGGACCGGCCCCCTCCATCATCTCCCGGCAAGCTGTCGGGCCCTGCACTCACTCACTCCGCCCCACCATGCCAACCCAACACGATGGCGGAGAGCGCGGGCCTACACATGGCAACACTCAGTTACTGCAAAATTTGCCGTCGGGTCCGCCCGGCTGTTGGTGGCGCCCTTCTCCTCCACGCGCAGCCTGCGGTGGCCTGGCTGTGTGCCTGCGCGCGTGCGGGCAGGGGTCAGTGCCAAGGCCGGTTGGGTGGCGTGGCCAGCAGCGCCGGCCAGACCGGCGGCCGGGGGGGACGACAGCAGGAGGGATCCCCATTGGCCCGGGCCGCACCTCGTGCGTGAGGGCGATGCATCCGCCGTGGCCGAGGGTGGTCGGGGGGTCGGACCAGGGGCCGGCCGCCCCCACTTCCCCCATCGGCTGTGGGGGGTCTGGTCAGCTCTGGCGGGCGAGGCAGTGGTGTCCGAGCACTGGGTGCAGTGCGGGGCTGGGTTCTTTTATTCGGTTGCGCACGCGCAACGGGAGGCGGCGTACCCGCCCTCTGTTTTCCATGTCCTGGCGACAAGCCCCCCGAAGATGGGGGGATGATGATGGATGGGACAGTGACGGTCCAGTCGTCTGAATGAAATCATGCGCGGTTGGGGGGATGAATACGCCCGGCGGGCCCCCTCGGGCGGTCAGACGGTAGCAATTATTTCCCCACCCATTCATGCGATTATACACTCTCCATCCAACATGTGGATCCAACGACCGGCCGAGTGGGCAGGAGTGAGGAAGTCGGGGGAGGGGGTGTGGATGGATGGATGGCCGTGTGGACGGATGGATGGCTAGATGCCCGCCAATGAACGGCACCGACAAGCCGAGCAGAATGGTGTTGGTAATGCAGCGAGAGAGACGTCAGATTCATTCCTCAAGAGTGCAGCTGCAGCGATTGATTGGCCCTGTGATCTTCACTTCAACAGATTGAGACCCCTCCTGCACCCCACTCTGCACCTGCACCTGCACCTGCACCTGCGCGAGTCCTCCCGGCCCGCCTGGCCCTCCCCTCTCGCCCTCCTCTCCTCGCCCTCATCCACCCCCTCTGGTACGACCACCGCCGCTCACGAAGGGCCAGGCGTCACCGAGTCGGCAATCCACAGCCGGATCGGTGGCGGGTTCAGCGTCGACAGCGTCTGGGCGATGTACACATCCTGGCCCTGCAGGACGAATGCCACCTTGTTCTGGCTCGTGCCTAGGCACGTCATGATCCGGTTCAGATAGAGTGAGCACTTCAGGTACGCGTCGGCGGTGGGCGAAAATGTCAGAGGCCGGATGTCGGTGACGCCGCCGGTCCAGTCCGTCGGGTAGTTGGCCCACAGGACCGTGCCGGTGCTGCCCTGCATGACGGCGCCGAGCCGTTTCGTGCCCGGCTCGACGAAGAACCTGGTCGGGACCGCGTCGGCGTCCATGAGGGTGGTGGCGACCATGGAGGAGCCCGGCCCAGGCTGGAGCTCGACCTCGTAGACGCCGCCGATCGCGTCCTTGGCCAGGAGGATGTTGGGCTGGCTCTCCAGGGCCGGGTCTGGAGACGGCGTCGCCGTTGCCGTTGGGGCGTCCACGGTGGTGGTGACGACCACCTCGGCCCACTTGGTCACGACCGTGGTGACGACCGTGTCGGCTTTCGTCACCACCACGGCCGTGGTGTAGACGGTGGTGTGGGTCGTCACGTGGACGACATAGTTCCCTCCGTCCGAGGCGGCCGTCGGCATTTCAGGTGCGTGCGCACCGGGGCCGTGGGCGCCGGGACGGTGGGCGTCTGCGGCGGCCGAGCCAGAGGCGAGCGCGGCCAGCGCGCCGGCGCTGAGAGCGACGATTCCCGGGAGACGCATGATTTCAAGGGGGGCCGCAGCAGCTGATCTGAGCGAGAGAGAGCAGCAGCAGCAGATCTGAGCGAGCGAGAGCACCAGCAGCTGATTATTGAGGAGGTTGGTGATGAGCGATGGGCCGGCGGGAGGGGAGCGGCAGGAGGGGGGAGGCAGCGATTAATACCTGCCGGAACCAAGAGAGGATGGGTCTGTAGAGAGGGGGGAGGGAGTGCAGTTGATCTCAGAAAGGAGGGATCGGATTTGTATCCAGCCAGCTCCCTCGGCTCAACGGCGCACGGGCGGGCGGGCAAGCATGTGAAGTGGCGAGAGGGGGGGTGGCGAGTGGTCCGAGGCAGGCGGATTGGCCTCTCCACATGTGAAAGTGAGTCAGTGGCCGGGTGGTTCCGAGCCCCTACGCAGGTGGAAGTGAGCCTGTGGCGGTCGTTCGATTTCATCTGGTTCGGGAGATCAGGGCGGCCCTTTGCATTGAGTCGATATTCTCAAGTCCGGCATCAGGGAGACAGCCGGTGATGGCGCGGAACCCCCGTTCAGCATGATCACGCCTTACCTCCCACAGGCCACGGCAGGCTGCTGGTAACGATCTCTAGTATTACGGTATGGACTTTGCATTGTCCCGACGTCATCGACTGATGGACGGTCTGCTCACAAGCCGTAGCTAATCAGCCGGAGATCAGGGTGGCAGAGTAGCTCTCGGGCCTGGGTGGGGCAGGAAAGCGCGTACCCACTACTACATAAGGAGAATAGACCGGCGGCAATGCGGCCGGTCGTAGACGAAGATGGCAGGCACGGTGCTTTTTTTATGCGGGCTGCGCGGCAGTGGGACCCGCCATGAGATATGGCAGCCATGATACAGCACCGGGCCGGGCGACAATCACGCGGCATCACGACCACAGCCCGCCATGATGCAGCACAGCATCAGGGCCGGGTCACTCTGGACCTGGGCGGGAAAGACGGCAGCCGTTGGCATTGCCATTGCCATTGCCATTGCAGTTACCATTACGCAGGGCGCCGTCGGGGCGTTGATTCGCGCTGGGGCCTCGCGTTGGGCCCGAGCGGGGGAGCAATGCCTGCTGCCGTGCAGGCCAAAGCCGGGTGGGAGATATGCCAGCTACTGTGCAGCGCACAGGTGGGGGTGCACCTCTTCTCCAGGAGATATGCCAGCCACCCACACTGCAGCTATGGACTCGGCTAAGCACGAGCCGCGTAGCTTTCAAGACCAGCTCGCTCAGGGTCAGGGCGGGGTCCGAGCGGGATCCGAAGCCGGCTGGCCACCAGCATGGTCTCTAACCCGACCCCCGCCACTCACCCCACCACCGTACTACATGCCCTCCGAGTAGGTCCGCGCGGTAGATCGGCTGTGCCCATGCGAGTTAGTGTGCACGCGCCGCCATTCTCGGGCCTCACCCCAGCCTCTTCCACGGACTCAGAGAGCAGTGTGCCCTCACGCAAAATGCATGCCGCCACGCCCCTTGGGGCTCGGACTCAGGATGTATGTCGCCGCACGCGAAATGTATGCCACCACGCAGCTCGAGGTTCGGTCCCGAAATGTGGCCGCACGTGGAATGTGGATCCACAACGTGGCAGCACGCAAAATGCGTGCCACGCCGTACCGCAGATCGGGGCTCGGACCCATGAGCGATCGGGGCTCAGACCCGAGTTGGGCCATCACGCAACAATCGACTGGCACCATGACTCAGCTCGGGGCTCGGACCGGAATCGCGCCATGACGCAGCTTACTCCAAGGCCGATTTCGTGCGCCGAAAGCGGCGCCGCCTTTACTTGGGCGTGCTCCAACCAAGCTTGCCAATTCCGATTCCCGCAGCGACGGCAGTCTGGACTTGACGAGGCGGCGACGGCCGTGCTCCAACCAAACTCGCCAATTTCTATGCCCGTACTGACGGCTGTGGTCGGCTGGAGCTCGCCAGTTTCGGTCCCTGAGGCGGTGGATGTATTCCTGTCGACCCTCAACATCGTCGGGAGTTTGCCGATATGTGTTCTTGCAGCGTGCCCTCAGCTTATCCTCGTCCTGTGGTTCCCTGGGCTGCGCCAGGGATCCTCACCGTCGCCAGAAGGATCCACCTGGCACCCCCTCACGCCAAGGTCGTGGCCCACACATTTCCCTTATTAGAGAGAGCATTTCCCCCGATAGTTTAGTTGTAATAGACAAGTCCCGTCTGGTATCAAGCCTGAGCACTCGCTACGAAACATGGTGCCCGAGGCCGAGTACCAGGTGGGCAATAGCCACAGCCCTACCCTCAGTACCACCAGCACCACAGCAGGTGGCACGGCATGCGGGGCCAGTCGTCTTCCAGCCAGCCGGCCAGCCCCGCTGCTCTAGCCCGAGCTCGCGCTCGACTGCCGACTCGAGCGAAGAACTGGCTGGCCATCGTCCGGCCTCTCCAACCTGACACAAGATGTGACAAGTAGCCAGTCATTATTATAGCCATACCCACGGCTCATGTCGCGCAACAGTACCTATTACACGAGTACAGATCCTCACGACAGCAGCACCGTGGGAGACCAAGCGGGCGGCGGCGACGAAGCACTGGCGTATATCAACTCATCAACAATTGTTCCAATCCGGCGTTGCTCAGTCCTCATTGATTACCAGCACCCGGCCGCCGCCCACAGTCCACAGCCCACGTCGCAGCCTCCCCATCTGCTGCCAACTAGGTATCATATATCTAATCCATATCCGTCATTGTCATCCCAAATGACGTCAGTTTACCGCCTCCGTCTACACAAGAAATCCGACACCTTCCCCAGACTCTCCCTCACTGCCCCTCTCCCCCATCCCTTTCCTCAACCAGCTTGAGCGCATCCTGCACGTCACCCACAAAGTGCCCCTCGCCCCCGATCAGCTCCACGATGCCGGCCCGCTCCATGAGAACCCAGACGGGATGCTGCTGCCGCAGCGTCTCGGCCCCGCCCCCGCAGCTGCTGCTGCCACCGGCTCTGGCAGCCCCGGGCTCAGCTGCCGATGGCGGCAGCACCTTGGGCCACGGCCCGCGGCTGAAAAACACCCGCACCCCACGCTGCCTATACCCGCGCACAATCTCTTCCAGCACCTGGGTGCCGGCGCCGTCGAGCGACGTGACGCCGTGGATGTCGAATATGACGTTGCGGTTGCTGTCCTCGGCCCGCAGGTGCGGCAGTGCCGGGTGGGCGGCGCTGGTGCCGTACCGCTCCAGCCGGCGCAGCCGGCCCTTCAGCTCGCCCGTGTTGGCAAACGTCAGCGGCTCGGGGATCTTGACGATCAGGCACCCCTCGATGAACTCGAGCCGCTCCCGAGCCCGGTCCAGATCTTCCTCGGTGAGGTCCTCCGCCGAGTGCGACCCCGAGAGGGCGTGGTGGAACCCCAGCTCCGCGTTCTCGAACTTGTTCGTCCCCGGGACGCGGCCGAGGATCTGGATCCGGGACCGGGTCGCGTGGTGGACCACCCGCAGGATCGAGACGCCGACCCCGATCGCCATCCCGACCGTCAGGGAGTAAAACAGCGTGGCGAAGAAAATGAGGGCCATGAGGCCGAGCTCGGCCCAGGCCCGGATCTGGCCAAAGAACAGGACGTCGTGGGGCGCCTCCTCGACCAGGGACCAGCCGACCACGCTGATCATGGAGCACAGCACCGGCTTCGGCAGGTAGAAGAACCAGGGCAGGAGGAAGCAGGCGCAGAGCAGCGACAGGGCGCTGAGGAAGACGGAGCTCATCGGGGTCTTGCCGCCGGTAGAACGGTTCACCTTGCTCCGGCCGTATCCGCCAAATGCCGGCAGGGCCATGAAGCAGCCGCCGATCAGGTTGGCGACCCCGAGCGCGACGAGCTCACGGTTCGCGCTCGGGTCCATCCCCTGGATCCCCACGGCCTCGGCCTGGCCCAGGCTCTTGGCCGCAACCGTGCTCTCGAAGAAGCCGAGCAGGGCGATCAGGAAGGAGGTGCCCAGTGCCTCGCGGATGTGGCCCATGTGCGAGAGCCGGAAGGGCCACCGGAATGCAAACAGGCCGCCGGCGGGCATCTCGAGCGCGCCGAGGATGCCGACGCCGCGCGAGGCCCAGTCGAGCTTCCGGGAGAGGATCGCCGACAAGACGACAACGAGGAAGCGGTCCGGGAAGTAGGCGACCGACGGGTACCGGGGCTCGAGCCGGCGCTTGAGCGCCCGGAACACCATGATGGTGCCGAAGCTGGCGATGGCGATGGCAAACGTCAGCCGGTGCATCTCCCGCCAGTATTCGGCGATGAAGACGATCTTCTCGGCCGCGCTGCCGTGACTGACGCCCAGCTCCTCCGAGAGATCCACGAGGCCCATCTCGGGGATCAGCTGCTCGACCGTGATGACCAGCCCGATGGCGGAGATGAAGCCGCGCAGGAACGGCCGGCTGAGGACGTTGTCGAGGAAACCGAGCCTGGTCAGGCCGGCCACCAGCACGGTGGCGCCGGCCATGCCGGCCACCACGCCTACCACGCGGGCCTGCAGGACGGGGTCGTCGTCGGCCGCGTCCGACACGCGCTTGACGACGGACCCGACGAGGAGCGATCCCGGCGCCTCGGGTCCGACCACCATGGCAGAGCAGCTGCCGAGCAGGGCGTACACCAGCGGGTTGATCACGAACGAATATATGCCGTGTATCGGGGACACGTGTGCCAGGTTGTCGGCGAGCGAGAGGGCCATGGGCAGGTACATGGACGCCATGGTGACAGCCGCGATCAGGTCTCCCTTGAGGAAGGAGAGCCGGTACTGGCGCATCCACCGCAGGCAGGGTATGTAGTAGGCGAGGTACCTGTGAGGGGAGGCGACAGACGGGTGTTGTCAGCCGGCATGTGCTTGCGAGAGGAGCTCTCTGGGAAATGGAGGAACCGACATGAGGGGCGAATCCTCGAACCCGGCACGGGACGCGAGCGCGCTGCTCTGGCTCATTTTCTTGCTCCGGATGCCACGCATCAGTCTCGTGGACCAGCCGTCCGGCGATCTTCCGCCGCCGCCGCCGCCTCCGCCACCGCCGCCGACCGCTCCGACATTCAGGAGCGATGGAGCGGCGCTCGTGCTGGCGCTGAGTTCCGACCCATCAAGGAAAAGCAACGGCCCGCGCGAAGAGGGACCGCCGACCGGGCTGGCTGGGCGTGGCCCGAACGTCCCGTGATCGGACTGGCCAAAGCTTACGGGATCGTGCGGCAGGAGCGATGTCGTCTCTGACGGGGCGGCGGCGGCGCCGCCGCCGTTGTCGCCGCTACTGTCGAGTCTCGTCGCCGCACCCGAGGTCATGCCGGAGGAGAGGAAGGGATTCGGGATGCTGGCGCGGTCGGGAGTTGAGGCTGGCGAAATAAAGACTGTGGTCGTCTGCCGCAATAAGCAGGGACTCCGAGGTCAGCAGCGACGGCGGCGGCGGTGGTTCCCGGACGGGATGGGGCTGCTGGTCGGAAGCTAATGACGCCAAGGAGCGGCGGGGCCAGCAGTCATGGTTGCGCCTGGCGGCAAGCCAGGCGCCGGTAGTAGAGATGGGTGTCGCCGGATCGGGTAGAACGAAGACAAGAAATACGAGCGCGACTGATCGATCGACCGTCACGCAGCGTCATGTGCAGTTGTCGAGCTCCAGGCGAGAGCTCCCTCGGGGTCGACTGTGTCTTTTCTGCGGCCTGGCCGAGACAGGATCTATAATAGAGAGGCGAGTGGCACGGTAGGGCGACGCGACTGCGCGAGGGAGCCGACTCGGGACTCGGGAAGGCCGGGTGGGAGAGAGAGGATCTTTATGGCCCATAAATGTCGGGAAGGATGGGAGCTCCGGGTCAGGTGAGCCGAGAAAGACAAAAAGTCGAGTGGGGGGTCAGCACCCGCAGGCCCCGCAAGCCCCCCCGCAGATTGCCGCGACTGACGCTAGCGCTCCCCCGGGCTTCTAGGCGGCATGGCCAATGGTGTCACGGGATTTGACAACGAGATAGTAAGCCGCCGCGCCGCCGCTGTCCGGGCCACCCACAGGCATGAGATGGCCACAGCCGTCGCATCAACAGCTAACAGTTAACAGCGAACCGCAGACCGCGGGCAGCGAGCAGCGGGCAGCGGCCGGCGACACGGAGGCGAGGCATGCCGTGTGGCACCAGAGCCAGACCAAAGACATGGTCTCTGACTCGACACACTGCCACGGCACTGCGACCCCGGTGTTCCCCTTTCCTAGCCCGTAGTGGCCGCCGTCCGCTGCCGACGACTGAGACCGGTTTTTGTCCTCACAGTCAAGGCTGCGAGTCGTGAGAGGCCTCCCTTGGTCGGCTTTTGGCGCCCATGCTGTCAGTCATCGTGGCGGCCACTCCGCTTCGGAGCAGGAACAGCCAGCCAACATGAGGCCGTCGGCCGTGAGGCGCCAGCGACTGGCTGGCCTGTTAATGTCGATTGGCTGTAAAAACCGGGCCCCATTTCAACAAGAGGCCCGGGTTTCTATGCCGTCCGGTCCGGACTGCATGCGACCGCCAACGTCGGGCGCCAGTCTGACTGCGGCAGCGGTTCAGCAGCCGCTTTCCCGTGGTTGGGCCGCGGCCAAGCAGGAGGCCCCTCCCCCGACCCCAACCTCGTAGACCGCCGCCGTCGCCATGGTCGAGCGGGCTGGCATGGGGCTCGGCGTCGGCCTCGGACGGATCGATGAGGCCTTGAAGGCCGATGTTTCTCGAGCTGCCTTCGGCTCGAGCCTGCTAGCCGAATCTCGGCTGAGCCGTCACGACTGAGCCGGGTGCTTTCCTCGGACCGAGCATGGATCAGCTCTTCTGGTCCCGGCCATCGGCTGGGGTAATCAGAGGTGCGGCGTGTCCCTGTATCGCCAGTGGCTGATATGGGGGCGCGCCATCTTGGCTCTTTAATTGGCCGAGGGCGGGGCCGACGGGTCGGCGACACGGTCTGGCCATCTTTACCCGCGCGCGCGGCCGCGGCCGCCGGGGCCAAACAGCCAAACCCGCCCCAACACCTGCTCCTGCCTTCCTGCCACTGACCATGATGGCCGATTAAAACGCATTATCTTCCCCGAGATTTGCCACTGCCTTATTTGTCACCCATCTTGATTCGAGCCCCTGCCAGACCACGCACTGTCACAACAACAGGCACAACAGCAGCAACGACCTCTCTGCCCCGCCACGACCATGGACGCTTCAACCCCCTCTGAGCTCCTCCTTGGACCAATCCCGGGGCAGAAGCAAGAGCAGCAGCAGCAGCAGCAGCCACAGGAGGAGCAGGCCCCCTCAGCCACTCGCGGGCTGCGCTGCGCCATCTGCGCCGTCCCCTTCAGCGCCGGGGAGAGGGGCGGCCGCATTGATGCGGACACCAGGTCTACCACGAGCAGCGACGACGGCCGGGCCGCGTATAATGCGCGGCTGATCGCCCGTGAGGCGGAGGCGCGCGCGAGGCTGGTGGCGGCCGGTGAGGGTGGGCGCGAGCGCGAGCGCGAGGGTCAAGAAGAGGAGGAGGACTGGGGCAGTGATAACGACGACGAGGAGGAGGATCCGGACTGGGAAGAGGATGAGGACGAGAGCGAGGATGAATACGAGTACGACACTCCTGACGAGAATGCTTCGGAGCCTGAAAGTGATGAAGAGGATGAGGAGGAGGAGGAGGGTGAGGACGAGGAGGAGATTGAAGAGAATGGAGACGAGGGCGGGGGGGAGGGAGAGGTGGTGGGGGAGGACCGGAACGATGACGAGCAGCCGGTTGATCATGATGAGGAGAAGGAGGAGGACGAGGTTGTTGATGGGAAGAAGGAGGAGGACGAGGTTGTCGATGGGGAGAAGGAGGAGGACGAGGTTGATGGTGATGCGCAATCGACCAAATCCGCAGAGCCGTCTTTCCCCGCCCGTCGCCACTCCGTCCCCCTGGTCCTGGCTGACGGGGACACGGCCTGGTGCGCCAACATGCAGACCATTGCAGTGCCGCATCCGGACAAAGGGGCCGCCGGCGGGGAGGCCCCAGCCATGCCCTATCACCAGCCGTGTCTCGAGATATTCAAGCGCGTCGCGGAGCTCAAGTACGGCAAGGACGGGGTCACCCCCCGCGTCGACGCACTGGTGGAGTGGTGGACGCTTCATCACGGGCACGGCGACTACTGGGACGCGATCCCTCGTGACCCCGCCGTCTCCCGCCTGTGCGGCGCCGTTGACCTCCCGGCCGATCAGCACGTCACGGCAAACCCGGTCGACATCCCCTCGCTGGCGAAATGCCTCGAGCCGAAGTCGGCCCGCTCCCGTGACGACTGCCTCGACCGTCTCCCGCCGGACCTTCGCTCCACCATCCTGCCGAGTCTGGGCACTGCTGACGAGGATTCTCTGCGGGCCGCTTCCCCTACGGTTGGTCCCGACTTTCGCGCCCTCGTGGCCCGGGATGCGCCGTGGGTATGGGAGGCCCGGGGGACGGCGGACGGGGCCCGGGGGGCGGAAGAGGCGGAAGGAGCAGACAAGGAGGACGCGAAGGATGGGGACTGGTGCGGGGTGTTTGTCCGAGTGATGAGGGATGATGTCCAGGGACTGAGGAATCGTAAGAGGGTGTGGGCCGAGTGCGAGGCGCTGCTGGATATGCTGGAGAGGGTGGAGGGGCGAGAGCGGTAGTGGGGCAAGGGGGGGAGGGGGGGGTACATGACGGGGCCAGGCCAGTCTGATTGATTGTACTCTTGTAGCCGTTGCTCTGTGCTGGCATGTCGATAGGCTAGACTTGGGGGATTCCGGAGAGGAAACTTTGTTCTGGTGCTGGGCGGATAGATGGATCGGCGTTTGGGGGAAATACGAGGTTCGAACATTACATCATATGGGCATGAGGTCGATTGTGAATCTGCCTCGTGCCCGCTGGCCACCATCCCCAAACTGCCGGCCGGTCCCGCCCCCCCGCAAGAAGTCTCTCGGCTGTGAGTTCCCCAGATCGACCGCCAGCCGGCCGCTCCCCGCCAGCCCGCCAGCCCGCCAGCCAGCCCCGCTCGGTGGGCAGTCTCCCGGCGACGGCCGCCTCTTCCGGCCCGCCTCAGGATGACCTGGCATACACATTCGGGAGGGGACACCCGGTCGTCGCAGGGGTCAATCGAACAGATTTGTCCCATTTCTATTTGGCCCGTGATAGCGCCGCTGCTATAACGCCGATGCAATAATCGGGGCCAACCGCGACATGGACGATGGTCCCATCTTCTTCCTAGGCCTCTACTTTGTCGACTCTCTTCTGGTGCTGAGAGCGCGGGAACGGCCGACACCGCGGTCGGATCCATCACCATCCAGAAGGGCTATGATCATGCCCCGGCGACTACTGACCTCGAAGGAACCGACGTGTGTAGGCCGACATCTGAGGAAATCAAGTCTTGGGGCCTTGTGTGTCTGCAAAACTAATGTCTGAGAGACTGGGATCTGACGTTCATGAAACATCATGTCTGTGGGACTGATGTCTGAGGGGGGACCGCCATCCGAAAGACTGATGTCCGCCGCGTCCGCCGCGTTTCTGATGCGCGGGCTAAATCAATTGGGGCCAGGGATGATGGATGATGCTCATCTGGGCTCTGGCACGTGACACCCGGACCGGACCAGCTGCGAACTGGGGACCGGAATCTACAATATGTACCCCACCCCGAAACCGGGAACAACCGACCGGAAGCAAGGAATTCAGAGCCTGCTCCCTCTCTAGAAAATGCACCCCATGCCCCCACTCACCCAAGGACAAGCCCGCAACCTGAAAGATACATGCCTCTCCCACATATCGAACCCCACATATCGAACACCAGCCCGTGTTTGTTCTCAATTGACCGACCGGATCTCCCTCGCCGGCCCATGCCCCTGTCAGGCAGGGTACATCTCTCCCCAACGCAATCAACACCCTCCTTCATCTTCACGCCCGCATTGGATATCTGCATCACCACATCCGTACCGTCACATCCGTATCCTCTACTCGTCACGCGCAGCAGATAGGCCGTAGCAGTCGTGATCGTCATCATTCCTAGGAAAATTTGCCCATGCAGGACATCTTTCCGAGACCAGGTACATCTCTCCGCTCTGTACCCTCCCGGTTTCTTTCCCACTTAAACCAGCCCCGTCGTCCCCACAGGACTCGGGACCGCTATCACGGGCACCCATGTATCGGGTGCTATTTGGACTTCTGCGTCCTCCCCTCCTTATTGCCCCCCTCCTTCTTCCCTCGGCCAGATGGCTGAGACTTCTAGTCATCATCCATCCAGGTGTCCGCCTCAACCTCGAAGCTCGTCCCCAGCGCCTCCTGCCCCTGGCGGATCATGTCCAGGAGCCGGGCGTTGAGGGTGCTCATGCGCACATCCGCCTCTCGCTCCTCTCGGACCCGCTGCGCGGCGAGGAACTTGGCCTCGGGCGTCAGCTGTGGGCTCGCGGCATCGATCGTATCAAAGTCGTGGGTGTCCCGTCGCCGCGGCGATGCGGCCGAGGCGCCTTGACTGCGGCGTTGAAAGTGTGGGGTTGCGAGAAGCGGAGTGGCGGCGGCGGAGGCGGTGGCGGAGGCGGAGGCGGAGGCGGCGCCAGAAGCGGGGGCAATGGCCGCGCGGTTGTTGGGGATCGCCGACGACGCCGTCGCTGACGAGGTGGACGGCCGGCTACGCGGCGCCGAGATATTGCAAGCAACGCCGGCGGCGGCGGCGCCGCAGCCACCACTGCCGCCGTAATGCCTCGCGACGGGGATCCTGGACGGCGTGGTGGGGACAGGGCTGTCCCCCCTGGTGGGCGACCTCGTCGGGGCAAAGCTCGCGGGCGCTTGTTCAAAAGCGGCGGCGCCACCGGCGACAGAGGCGCGCTCCTTGGGATGGGAGAGCTGGTGCTGCCGCCGCGCGAGGTTTGACTGCATCGACATGCGCCGCGATCCGGCGCCGAGGTTCAGTCTGCTGCTGTTGCTGCTGGCCGGCCGCGACGAGCCGGAGGCCACGGCGGCAGAGATGCTGTCCCGGCGCTCCCGCTCCCGCTCCGGTTCGCTGACCATGACCCAGTTCCTCTGCAACTCATCATGCGAGTCAGACACCTGGCGGCGCTTGGCAGCCGGGCGCGACGGTGAATTGTCGCTCTCATTGTCGCTGGGCGCGTCGGGGTGAAGAGGGGCGGAGACGTGATGGGGGTGGTCGTAGGCATGGTCGTGGAGGTTGGCTTGGGGAGCGTACATGGAGCTGGTATCATCGCGGCCGCCGCCGCCGCCGTGCTCGCTCTCCCTGACCTCGCCGTTTGGGCCCATCTCCCACGCCGGGCCGCCGCCCGCATAGAACCCTCTGAACGCGCCGGCGGTGCAGAAGTTGATGACTTTGCCAATGACCCCCCCGATTGTGCTGAGGGAGAAGAGGGTCCAGTTCTCGGCCGAGCCGGCGTGGGGATCGCTCGAGAAGGCGGGCGCAGGCGATGGCGGGAATGACGGCGAGGACGGGTGGTCGGCGGGGTCGGGATCGTCGACATGGTCGCGCGGCTGCGACCCGGCCCCCGTCCGTCGGTAGTCGACGTCTGAGTAGACACTGTCGTCCAGCTCACCGGCGACGAGCTCTCGGATGCCGCGCGCAGCGTTGCCGGCGCCGTCCCGGCCTAGCCCGAGCCCTGCGATGCCGTGGCCCATGCCGGCGCCGCCGGCGCCGCCACCGCCGGCGTAGGCCGGAGTGGCGGTTAGGACGGGCCCGAGGATGGGAGAGGCTAGGACGTAGCCCCTGTCGGGATCCGCGGCGGCGGCGGCGGCCGAGGCCCAATCACTGCCGAGCGGGGTGTGGCGCTGGAAGTAGTGCGAGGGGGAGGTAAAGTGGTGGGAGTAGCGGGCGCTGTCGTCGCGGCCGCGCTTGCGCTTGGTGGCGGTGCTGGTGCCGAAGCCGGCGCCGCTGCTGCAGCCAAATGGAGGGGGCCGAACCAGGTAGATCGAGCTCGAGGCGGAGGTCGAGACAGTGGTGGTGGTTGGGGTCGCCGGCCGCAGCGGCGGTGGGGAATGGGACTGGGGCGGGGGACGAAAGAGGCCCGGGTGAACTCTGGGGTTGGCGGCGGCACTGGTGGTGGTGGCAGCGGTGGTGGTGGCGGCGGTGCCATGGGGCAGGGGTGCCGCCGAAGATGCAGCCTCATGAAAGGCGCCGGGGAGATGGAGCGTCGAGACCGAGGGCGTCATTGTTCCGCGCCGGTATTCTTTCAATCCAAGCTCGGGTCTCTTTTTTGTCCTTGACTCTCGAGCTCGGTGTAATGAGTAATAAGATTGGCGGTGGTCCCCACAATTACCAGCCAACAGCAAAGGGACAGCAGGATGGCCCGGGCTGGGGAAAAGTGTGCTGGCACGAGGTTAATGCCCGACGGATGAGGCAGCAGACGAGGCGAGGGCGTGGAGGTGTCGTGGTGATTCGCGTCGTGCAACGGGCGCGCCGATGAGCGGGACGCCGACGTGATTTGCGGGCGGCGGTGGGTATTCTTTTTTTTTCTCTTTTTTTGGCCAGCTCCTGCAGGAGTGGCCCGAGCGCCGGTAAGCTCGGGCGACGGCGGGGGGCGGGGAAGAGGATACCCCCACTGACCCCTCCACATCAGGTTAGGCAGCCATCTCCGGGCCGTCTTATCTCCCAGCCCCGTGGCTCGATTAGCGCCGGGTGCTCGACGCGGCGGCGGCGCGCGCGTCACGCGACCACCCCGAGGGCAATTTGGGATGCGGCATTGCAGCAGCAGCGCCAATAGTAGATGGACATGCCTTGATGAATCCACGCTTGTGAGCCCGCCCACCCTGCCCGCCGGCATGGGTGGGGGCACGGCCGTGCCGCAGCTGGGTTCGCTTCGCGGGCCGGCGGGCCCGCCGGCAGGAACGGGCGCACGCCCGTGCTGTCGTCGCCTGATTGATCTGCTCCCGCCCCGTCGGCCATGCCGGCCAGGCGAGCCCTCGGTCGATCGTACTCCCCCTCCCGCCGACACGGACGAGCACGCGGCCGTGCCGTGTGGCCTGGCTCATCTACTCCCGCCGGCCCGTCGGCCGGACTGGGGTTCGAGGTCGATCACACTTCCGCCGGCCTGGACAGGCGCGCGGCCGTGCCGTGGCTGGTTAACCTGCTCTCGCGGGCCTGCAGGCCAGGCGGGGGGGAGGGTCCCACAGCCGACGAGCCAGCCCCACCCGCTCGCATGGCCGAGCGCTTAATCTTCTCGTGGTCTCATCGCTCTGTCATCGCGGCCCGGATATAAAACTGGCCAGCCCCCGGCCGCCGGAACGGATGAGCGCAGCTCCAGGGATAGAAACTAGGAGGGAATGATGGGACCGCTGTACAGGGCCTGTGGGCAGTAAGCAAGAGCAGAAACCGGCGCAGGCAATCTCAAGACCCGTTGGCGAGAGGATAAGAGCCCGCCTCAGCCGTAATGAATCAAGGGCCTGCCCGTCCGTACTGTTCTTCGTGGCTCAGATTAGTACTTGTCTATCCGAGGAGGGGGGCTGGCTGTCGGCTATCTGGGCCGGGACCGATGCCGAACCACACCCGGCCCGACTGAAGACGAGCAGTTCGTCCAGGGGTTATCGCCTTCTTAGATGCGCCGTTCGCAAAAGGGTGTCTCGGTCGACGCTGTTCGCACTGCAGGTGAGGAGGGGGGGGACGGATTCGGCCGCCATCATATCGCTCGGTGTACAACTGGCGTCTCTATCTGGCCGGGGCGGGCCACGATCAAGAAATGAGAAGGGGGAGAGAGATATGTCTATAACTGGGGTAGGACACGGCCAAGAGATCGTTCGCACTCCGGCCGGGCAGGGGAAGCAGTTTCTCCATCCGACCAAGATGGGCCACCATCAAGACATGTTCCTCACCGCGGATGAGGAAAGGGAGGGGGGGTGCGCCCGTCATTCTCTGCATCCGTGCCCAACCTGGTGCTCTATCCTACCGGGACCGGCACGGCCCAGAGATGTCTCGCACTGCGGGTGCCGCCGGAAACCATGCTCTGTATCTGGCCGGGATGGGTCCGGTCAAGACCTAGGTAATGAGCAGGCCCATCTATCATCCTACAGATCGTCGTATGACCGAGTTCTTTCACTGGGATAGGCTACGGCTATGAGATCAATCACACAGCGGACGATGAGGGTGTCCTCGATGCTCCCTCTAACCCGCTAGACCTGCAGCGTTCCGCCCGGCCACTAACCTTGGCTTTAACAACCCCGTACGTACTTATCGCTTAGTAGTAGTCGTGTTGCACGCTTCATTCCCCGTATTGGTTATATTCATACCAGCCTCATACTGATAACAGAGCCGTGGTGGTGGTGCACGCTTCAGGTCCTCCTTCTGGCTTTAGGTATCATGTCTCCAGCTGCCCTGCGCTCCTCGTCAGCTCGCCGCCGCGCTGCAGGTCCGCTCTCCCCGATAATATGCATGGTAGCTTGTGCCTGGCCGAAGTGCTGCGGTATGATTAATTCATCCATGTTCCTGTGGTTGTTGTGGTTCCGTGTCCGGCAGTTATTCCGTTTCCGGCAGTTATTCCGTTCTCGGCAGTGATTACGTTCTCGGCAGTGGGCCAGGGCGAGGCTTTTCATAAGCCGAGATGAGCCACTCGACTGATGAATTTAGCGGACACGGCACTGATTCGGGCGGGTAGTAAGCCAACCCCCGCCACATCCACCTCCCGTATCCGTCCTCCCGCCGTCTTCCCACCCTCAGACCGACGTAGTCCTCCTCCCCCCCGCCTTCTCGCCCGTCATCCCGCCCCCCTTCTACCGACACGCTCTCGCGCGGCCGGATCGATGACGTCCCGCTGGCCAGGCACTTTCGGCACCTCCATCCGACAAACGGCTTCTCTCCCGACCCGCATTCGCGGCAGTGCATCCCGCACAGGAACCGCTCGCAGCGCACCGGTCTGCCCGAGTCCAGGTCTGTGCTCATCACCGCCCCGCAGGCCGGGTTCCAGCCGCAGTCCTGGCCGAGGTGGCCGAGGACTCCGCAGCGGCAACGGGGCAGGCGGCAGTCGCGGCCCGTGTGGCCGCGCAGCCCGCACATGCAGCATCGGTACCGGCACGTCATCGCGTTCGGGTGGCTCGGGTGGCCGGCCGTGTGCGGCGACCCACACGGGCGTGAGCATAGCACCATGCACCCGGACGCGAGGTGATACTGCGGGAAGGGTCGGCACTTGCACCGCAGCTGGGCCGGCTTCTGGCACGCCTCGCTCCCATGGTCGGGCTCGCCGCAGTGTCCGCAGATGATGGGGTCGGCTTGGGGTTCGTCTTGGAGGTCGGCTTGGCGTTTTCTTCTTGCCGCCCGACGGCCACCGCCGCCGCCTCCCGGCCGCTCCTGCCGCTCCTGCTTAAGCTCGACGACTTCGGCGCGGTGGATCTGGGCCACGGCGGCGGGGTGAAACATGTCGAGAATGTTGCGCCGGCTCAGGCTGCGGCGCCGGCACCGTCGGTCCAGCTCGCTGAGCCGGAGCGGCTGGTAGTACATGTTCTCCTCCAGCCTCTCCGGCGTGGTCAGCAGCGTCGACGTCCACTCGCCGGGGGCCGGCGCGCTGAGCGATCTCCGCGGCCGGCGGCCGCGAGGCGTGTCCGCCCATCGGCCATGGCCCAGTCTCGCGGCCAGAGCGCCGCTCAGGGCGCGGCCCCAGGGGTTCGTGACCGCCACCAGGTCGATCGGAGGCCCGGTCCACTGGCCGAGTCGGTACAGCTCAGTCGCGCGACAGACAGGCGGCCACCCACTGGCGAGCATGTCGACCGCGTCCGTCGGCCGGGCAATCACCACCTTGACCTGAAGACTGGGGTCCCGCAGGGGCTCCAGCCGGGCCGAGAAGCCGGGGAAGACGAACCGGGACTGGCGCGCCGCCCTGGCGTCGGCGGCGAGGCGGCGCAGCCTCGCTAGCTGGCGCAGCTTGTTCTGGCCCCGGCCAGGTTCGGACCCGGCCGCCAGGCTCGGGTTGTCCCACCAGTCCTGCCGGCTCACCTGGCCGCCGGCCAGGGCCGGCGAGGTCGGTCGGCGAGCCCGGTGGTGGGGCTGGTTGAGCCGGGCATCGACCTCGCCCGTGACCTGGAACCAGGCCCGCACCTCCGGGTCGCTGACCTCGAGGAAGTATCTCTGCAGCAGGGCGATGATCCGGTCCCCGTACGAGAGCCGGCCCCAGGTGAGAGGGAGGCGATGCCACCACTCGCAGCGATGCCTAGACGGTGGCAGGAGAGTGTACTTATGCTCCCTGGCACGCCGCATCTTGTTCAGTGGCTGAAACAGCGGGAATGGGCCGGCGCTTCTCCCGGGCCCGGGGCCCCTGTAGCACCTGTAGATCGGTTGCACCGTCCTGATGTACCCATGCGGCAGCACCTCGGGCGTCTTCGGGGCGGGCCAGAGCTGGCCCTGGAACTGGGCCATCGCAGTCGAGCCCATGTCCTTGTCGGTGAGGAGCATCGCGTCGAGCGCGTCGAGGTCGAGCGCGAGCTCGGGGTCGCACGACCTGATCGGCGAGCAGAACGAGAACGGCCGGAACCGGCCAAACAGCAGCTCGGTGCCGTCGTGCTTCGGACGCCTCTCGAGCAAATGGGCCGGTATCGCGCGCGGGAAGAGATAGGCCTGCATGATGCGAGACGCCAGCAGGTCGGCGAGCCCCAGCGGCCGATGCGAGTAGTGCGCGAGCGGGAGGTGGAGCCGCGAGTCGAACGGGTAGTGGGCCACGTAGGTGGGCGGGGCGGTCGGGTCTTCGTAGTCGCTCATGTCGGTCTCTGGGGGGAGAGGGGGAAGCCGGGTCCAGAACGGCGGGGGCGGTGGCTCCGGCCGGTCGGGTTTGCGAGAGCCATCTGGATGGTGGCAATCAATCAGGTCAGCCAGCCGGGAGGGAGCTGCGGGACGGGCGTGCGGGAGGGGAAGGATTCTCGCCTCGTGGTAGGCGAGCAGCTTTTCGCCTCGGCAAAGGCAGCTGGGGTGAGGGGGGCTCGCACAGCCAGCTCTCGGGTACGAAATTCATGGTGCGAGTAGCATATTCATGGTACTGTTGCAATATCTTCCAGTCTCGGTCGAGAGAGAGGGAAAGGCGCGGCTGGCCGGTTGGATGACAGCCAGCCCGCCAGCCCGCCAGCCAGCCAACCAGCCAGTCAATCAGTGACAAATAATTCCCCCTTACTCATCCGCTCACTATCCCCTCCCCCCCGCCCCCGGCCCGCCTCCCACCTCTACTCCGGTCCCAATGACGGCGTACATTCGTACGAGGTGCCGTATCTAGCCAACGCCTCCTGCACCGTCATTTCCCCACCCACGATCTCCTGTACCACCTGCATAATGATCGAAAAGTCATCGAACCGAATGTGCGGGATCTTATTCTCTTCGCAGTACGCGACCAGTTCTGCCCCCCCCCGTCAGCATGTCGTCGCTATTTGAGAGAGAGAGAATAGGAGGACATGAGGGGTCGGATCGGAGCCGCACCTCGTCCCGTCTTTGCAAAGAGCAGATTTGTCTCCCGCGCGGCCATAAAGTCCGAGATGCCATCCCCGGCGTAGAACATGATGGGCCGCTGTTCGGGCGGGAGGCGAGAATACTTGCGGATCTCGAGCGACTTGTCGTGGCCGTATGGACTGCGTGTCTCCCGCACGCCGGGATATATGACATGGTCAGCGCGGACAGGAGAGCCAGGGGATGGCAGGCAGAGTGCAGGCGGGGCAGGGGAAGAAAGAGAGGGAAGAGAGTGAGAGAAGAGAGAGGAACGGGAGCGGGAGAAGAGAGAGAGAGGAGCGAGAGCGGGAGAAGAGAGAGAGGAGATAGAGGAGATAGAGGAGAGAGAGAGAGAGAGGAGAGAGAGAAGCAGAATGCTCACGTCTCGTCCCGCCACCGGATCTCCCACCCGCCTGCCACGTCCATCGACTCGCAGCCCGGGACCAGGCCGGCGTCGTTGCCCAGCACCCGCAGGTCCTGCCGGACCTCTTCCCCCAGCATGGCCTCCAGCAGGTCTTCGATCACGACCCGCATCCCGCCGCTGATCACCAGCAGGTCCATCCCGTTCTCCTTGCTCCAGCGGTAGAACGGCTCAAAGTGGGCGTCCAGCTCGACGATGCCCCGCAGCCAGTCGCAGCAGGCCCGGATGCCCATCACGCGCGACACGCTAGCCAGCAGGCCGTGCCAGGCTGACCGAAACTCGAGCCGGCCGGCCATGATATCGGCGTCGGTCTGCAGCCGGGCCTCGCGCCCGGATCCATGCACATCCACCAGCTGGTGGTTGCTGTCCATCCGCGTGATGGTGCCGTCGAAGTCGCTGAAGAAGATGTATGAGGGCGGACGCAGCGAGGGGGCTACGGCGGCGGGCGCGCTGGTTGGCGTGGGGGCCAGAGGAGGGGCCGGCACGATGGAGGCAGCGGGCATGGTGGCAGCAAAAGAACAGCAAGAACAGAAAGAACAGCAAGATCAGCGAGAGCGGATAGGGCAGCCAGGCCGGGGAAGCGAGGGGATTCGAGTTGTGTGACAAGTGGTTTGCATGTCCGAGGAGATAACCAGAGTCGAAGTAAGCGAAAGTGAAGACGGGCCTCTCAAGTACTGCCGTCAGATCCCCCGCCCGCATGGGCCCGCAGGCAGGGCAGTCGGTCGTCCGACTTGGCTCCTTCATCCATTCCCACCCTACGGGTTGCGCCATCTGTCCTGCCGAGGGCTCCTCGTCCCGAGTGCCGGCAACCCTCTCCTTGCGGATTCCTTCCTTCTCTCGCCCTGCTGCGCTTCTGCGCCTCCTCGGATGAGCCGGACCGGGAGCCGTCAACCGCGGAGGAGTACTCGACGCCCATTGGCCGAATCAAACTGCCTGCAGGCCACTTACTGCTGTTGGTCCAGCCAGACTCGAGATGGTTTTTTTCGATACTCCCCCCTGGTCCCCGGTTTCTCCGATCACTAAGTCCGAAGCCGTTTTCCGATCTTTTCTTTCCTTTACCCTCCTGGCCTTTCTCGGCCGCCATTCCAGCGGCCGAAAGCCCACGCTCTCACCCTCGGATTACCGACGCATCGTCCGATCCTATGCTAGAGAAAAAAAAAAGTCTCCCACCCCAGAATGCGTCCTTCCCACCACCAACAGCGTGCCCCCCCCCCCCCGAATCGGTAGCCGGGCTCAGTATGGCACATGTGAGAACAGATAGCAGTGGGGTTGTCAGCCGCAGTCGGGAATCTGGAATCGACTTCTCGAATCAGAATTCAAAAATTACCTGACCGATTCTCCAAAGTGAGTGCGGCGTACTGCCTCAGCCAGCGTCGGCGAAATGTCGATCACCTCCAGCTTCGGACAGAGCTTTTTCTTCTCCTTCACCGGCACCGTATTGCAGGTGATGAGCTTTGACAGGTGGGAGTCGTTGCTGGGATGCGCGCGTCAGTGTGGGCGGCCGGGCTAAGGTGGGGGGGGATGGTCGAGGGGATGGCGGGAGCTTATGAGGAAGTACATCGTCTGGATCGCATTTCCGCTCAGGATGCCATCTATGACCAAGTCAGCGACCAAGCTAGCGACCAAGCCAGCGTGCTCGTACCCGTGACCGGCTTCTCAGGGAGGGGAGAGGGGGGAGGTGCAGAGTCGGGCACTGACGGGTCACCAACGCAACGACTTCCTTGGCACCGGCCTGGGAGAGCGGGGGGCATCTTCAGTCAGCAAGCCAGGCCATCATCCATCAACCCACAGCTAGCCGAGAGGCCGATCGGCACAAACATCTTTGACGACCTGCGCGGCCTGGGGGACGATTAGCATATGCGTCGACAGAGCAGCAACAACGAGTACGGCATGTACCGCAGCATGGCAGCGCGGCAGCACGACTCGACTTGCCTTGGCCAAGGTCCCGCACGTATCTGAAAAGCCGAGTCAAGTAAGATCCTGTCCCTCATGTCGACGTGGACAGCCCACTCACCTGCTATGTCGTCCACGATGATGGCCACCTTGTCGCGGACCTCGCCAACCAGTATCTTCACTCCCACGTCAGTCTCGATCTCCCACCCACTAACCCGCTCGATCCATGGGGCCACGAACCATTCTGCCGACCACATTTGGCCGAGGGCGTTCCTAAACGGAACTGCATCAGTTCTGCGTACGCCTCCGCCTCGCCTGACCCAGGTCTCGGCACGAACCTTGTGCAGGAGCGCAAATGGCGCAGACTGGACAGCACCTCCCGAGATTAGCCAACAGCACCGCCAAATACAGAAGAAGCGGAATGCCATACCTCGAGCCGGTCTGCGATGGCCGTCACCCTGTGCACAGGCTCGCATCAGCTCACGTCCGCCGCGCCTGCACCCGGGTCCGAACCGGCTCTTTCCTGTGATCGTGACCCACCTCTTGGCGCCGCCGGCGTCGGGCGATACAATCACGCAGTCCCCGGGCCGGTAGTGCTCTGTGATCCATTTGATGACCGATGGCTCGGCGTAGAGATTGTCGAACGGTATGTTGGTGAAGAATCCCTGTCTTTGCTGTTGGTCCTGGTGACGACATTTCGAAGGGGGGATTTGAGATGACCATACCTGGATCTGTGACGCATGCAGGTCGACCGAGATGATGCTGCCCACGCAAATCAGACCGCTGCCACTACGTCGTGCTCGAGCTGCTGCCCCCCCTCCCCCCGGCTCGGCTCACTGGTTTGCGCCCGCCACTTGGATCATTTGCGAGATCAGTTTGGCAGAGATCGGTGCCCTGCTCTTGTCTGATGGGCCGCATGTCAGCATAAACTAAACCCTCCAGGAGAAGAACGACCAGCAGTTCCTGCCGAGTCGGCCCACCTTTCTTATCCTGTCTCTAGTCCGAGAGTCAGCGTGTCCACTCGCGGTGACAGCGGCCCGTAAAGCCGTGGGCCCACTCACGGCATAGGCTGGTGGCAGTAATCGAGTCAGTCTATAGTCCAGCGGCGAAGTATAGTCCAGCGGCGGAGTATAGCCCAGCGACAAAGTATAGCCCAGCGGCAAAGCACCCCGACTCAAGGAGACACGTACGAAAGTTGGGCAGCACCAGCGTGATGCGGCCGGCGCTCGCGCTGCGACAGGCATGGCACATGATGAGAACCTCCATGATGCCGTCTGGGGCAGAAGTTCCGTCAGCCCCTGTACTTTATCTCGCCCGATCTATTGGCTGGAGTTGGGGGGGGCCCACCGTTGATCTCGCCGGCCGAGGGGCTCGCTATGATGAAAACGTCCTCGTCTCGAACGCTCTCGCCAATCACGACCCTGGGGCACAGAATAAGGGTCGGATCGTGGCTTTCACGAATGCACCAGCGGCGGCGGCGGCGGGGGGGGGGCACCTACGACGTCTCTCCATTGCTACTTCTGATCTTTGTATTAGTCTAGCTACCTGTGGCCGGGGGAGTGTCGAGTAGACTGACTGGACCGTGGTTGTGGACGAGAGCGGTATTCCGAGTCTAAGCCACAGTGGTGTTGACCATTAGCCGGCCAGTGCCCTGTGTGTCATGTGCCCTTTTTTTCCTTTTCATATTTTTCATCCCAGGCTCTGCCGAGACACTTGCCGGTTCGATATCGCCTCAGCCAGCTCTTGGTGGCTCCCGGTTGAGAGGAGCTTGATCGATCGGCCATCGTGAGCCATGGTCAGGGTAGAGTTATGGCGATGATAGCGGGCTGGACGTAGGCGGGCGCAACGGGCGTTACAGGCGTGACTTGTCCGAGGAAAAACTCGAGAAAAATGGGTTGTCACCTTTCCGTTGTCAGCATGTGACGCCGAGTCTGGCTTTTTCATGGCTTGGGGGGCCAGGGTGGGGTGAGGTGAGAGCTCTTATCGAGTCTGCGGGGTGTTATCGCAGGCAATGAGTGGTCGGCCACGCAGCACGTGGCAATTCGGGCGCCCCAGAATGGCCAACCCATTTTTTTAGCCAAGCGCCCGCAAGGCATTGAGGTAGCACCGAGCCATCCCTGGCGATTATTCACTTTATTCACACCTGACAAGCAGATCAAAAGACATGGGCAGGCCGAAGCGATCGATCCGCGCCGTCGCCGAGGCCTCCGTCGCCCCGCCCGACTCCCTCCCTGTAAACCAGACCCTCGCGCTGGTGGTCCGGCCCGAGGGCAACAGCCTCTTTGCCGTCGAGCTGCCCGACAAGACGGCCCTGCTGGCCGAGATGCCGGACCGGTTCCGAAACACGATCTGGATCAGACGGGGCGGCTATGTCGTCATAGAGGTGCGGGCGGTCAACCCGGACAAGGAGGGGCAGCAGCAGCAGCAGCAGCATGCCGGTCGCGGCATCGGCGGCGAGATTGTCAACGTTGTCCTGGACGAGAAGGACTGGAGGCGGCAGCCGTACTGGTGAGAGCGCCCGGCGGGGTCGACTGGGCGGCGGTGCAGAGGTTGAGTGGGAGCTGACGGAGCGGGATCGGCAACGCAGGCCCAAGGAGTTTGTCAAGAAGCCCGACGATCAGGATGGCCTTGACGAGGACTCTGGCGCGGTCGGAACTCCAGACTCGGATGGCTTCTCTTCTCAATAATGAGACGGGATGCCTCGCTATTAAGAGGGCCCTGAAGAGCACTCTGGCGCGGTCCGGTCTCCACTCTAAGATTGCTCCTCTTCTCCAGCAGGAGATGGCAGCATCTTATGTATCCGTCCTCGGTCCGGTTTCCCGCGCTCAACTCTCAGGTGGCGCAAACACTCGCCATACCCGTCCCGATTCTTCATCGAGGATTCCGCTCCGCTCGGCCAGATGGATTCCCAGCACCCGCTCGCTCAGACAAACCGTCGGCCGCCAAGTAGGTGCGTGCTCTCGGGGCCGCCACCGCCTATATAGGGCGGCGGCCCATCAGAGATCAGACATCAATCGGCGCGACCCCGAATGCAATAAGCATTCGCTGAAGCCGCCACTGCAGGCCGAGAGATCGGTAGCCTGGCAGCGGATTATGGATAGGGACTGCGGGTCCGATGTCGACCGTATTTTAATGAGCGTGGATGAAGCCAACTCGACGGATTTCTGCGATATATCGACCGCTTGAACTGGTCCAGCATAGTTGACAACGGCTCGGTGCCTGTCAAGGCCCAAGAAAAGATGAAGCTTTCCTTCATCGGCATCAGCAGAGCTTTTCGAGAGACATGCCAACTTGTCGTCATCATTTATTTGACGTACAATGTGCATTTCGTAGCCGCCAAGTTGCTGGGAGGGAAAACAGGAGAGGAAGGCGGACAGGACGGCGAACAAGGGGACGCTGCTCTCAATCGCGAGGAGAGGGACGAGTTTCACATGGCTTTCTTGCGTAAACCAGAAAGCGCGTAAGCGAGGTCGGTAATGGGACAGGTATCACATCCCATGCGGTCTCGATCCTGGAAAGATGAACACCTGGCCATGATCTGTGTATGCCACTTTTCATCGTCTGAACGATATGGCCCGGCCACCAGAAGCAATGATCATGATGATGATCTGTTCAGCTCGGACCCGGTACCGTGTCTCATCGTGTCCAGCACCACAGTAGGAGCACATTTTTCGTATCCGACCTCCAGATGTGCCAGTCCGCTCCTTCCGAGCAGCCCATGGCTCACGATCCATCCATGCATACACGCCGATCCGACGAGGTCAACCTAATGGCCCCAGATGAAGACAAAAACAACCCCGAACATCCCCCATATTGCCATCCCAGGTCGGGCTCTGAAAATTATATCATTGGTTCTTATCCTTCCGTGTATCTGCAGCCAGAGGAGCATCCTCGCGCCCCTCCCTCGTACCGAGCCATACCAGCGCCACCGTCGCGCCCATAACGGCCACGACGACAGAGGAGCTGGCGGGGGTGCTGGGGAACACGTTCCATGCCCACTCCTGTGCCGCCCACAGTGTGTACACGACCAGGGGGGCCATGTTCGCACGCCAGAGCAGGAACGGCGTGGCCCAGCCGAGGTATGCATAGAACTGGTAGTGGAGCGAGCGGGCGAAGAGCAGGCCGATGACGTTGGCCGTCAGGACGGTCGTGAGCACATACTCGGGAGTGACGCGGCCGTACACGGCCTCCTCCTCCCGGGCGGTCAGCGGAGGCCGGCCCCGCAAAAGGGGAGCGAGCAGGTGGGCCAGGGACCGGCCGGAGGGGCGCAGCCAGCGGGTGTGCAGGAAGACGAGCAGAGCGGCGCCGTGCAGGCCGAGCAGGAGGCCGGAAAAGGCGCTGCTGAGAAATACCCGCTCGCCCAGCATTCGCCAGTTGACCGTCCACTCGAACTTGAAGACCCGCGACAGCTCAAACGCCCGGGTGAGGTAGCCGACCGGGTTCCTCACCATAAACGGCAGCGCGATGACGAGCTGGACCTGGCCGACGAGCCAGGCCGCGCGCAGGCCGCCGCGGAAGCCCCGGCCTAGGAACAGGACGAGCCCGACGGCCGGCAGGATGAGGAGCTGCGACATCTTGGTGCCCAGGCCCCAGCCGTATGCCAGCGCGGCCGCGGTCCAGAGCCGGCGCTGGAGGAGGTAGATGGCGGCCCACATGGCGAGCGCGGCGAAGCCGTCGTTGAAGCATCGGAGCACGAAGACGCTATGCAGCCGCTTCGACAGAACGAGGATGGGGAAGAGGTATGGCGGGGCCTGCGGTTATAGATTGCGGTGCGGTTAGATGGCTGGGGTCCCGGGGTCGGGGGGGGGCAGCGCGGGGGGGGGAGAGCAGCGCTTACCCCGGCCGCGCGGTAGCACGCCATGGCCAGGGCCAGCGTGGCAAGGTAGACGGCCGCAAAGATCTGCTGGGCGAGGCGCACGTTGGTCCCGGCATCCGTGAGGTGGTACAGCGCCGTATAGGTGTAGACGTGGGCGGCGGGGTAGACCAGAGGACCGGTGCCGCCCTTGATGGACGGGTAGTCGCGCTCGCCAGCGACGAACTGGCCGACCTGCTGCATGTACGCGACCCAGTCGATCTCGGTGTCTGGGGCCCGAACGGGCAGGCGAATTAGCCAGGCTGGATGGTGAGGGGATCGGGTATGAGGGAGAAATGGCAGGCCAGGCCAGGCCAGGCCAACGCACACGGCACCCTCCATATGATGAGCGCGCACAGGAGCGCGTCGGCGGCCCAGAGCAGCGGCGCGACGAGCCACGACAGCGGGTGGCGGCCGCTGGCGACATTGAGGAGGGCGGTGCCGAGGGCCTGGGCCCGATCCCGGCCCCGACCGCGGGAAGATCGGAGGGCAGGTGGTGGTCGGGGCGGCGGTATCTGCGCGCTGCTGCCACTGCGGCCGCTGCCGCCCATGGCGCCGGATTTGGTTGCGGGAGGATGTGTTCCGTGTTCCGTTCTCCGTGTTCTGGAAGGGGGGAAGGTGGAGATGACGTGTGGTGTGTGGGGGCGGGCCGGGGAACTTGTGGGGGACAGCTATAGCTGAGCCTAATAGCGGGCTGTCATTACCGCTGGCAAGCTGCGTCCTGATGTTTGATGCCAGCACTCTATCAGGATCGATTTCAGCGCGGCCGAGGTCCGCCGGGTCGACGCAGGTTTCAAGAGTGAGACAGATGATAGCCAACCACTCCGGCGAGGGCCACGCTCAGCTACGTTCCCCGAGGAGCGGGGTGGGTGGTCAGACAGAGACGATAATAAACACCATCGCCACCACTGCCGCCGCCACTGCCTCCACCACCACACGGTCAACCGCGATGGGCAATTCAATTCGGTCGGGGTTGAAGTTGCCAACCTGCCGGCCTCGGCTGTCCCATCAGTTCGTGGCCCAGCCAATCCAGTCTAGCCGATCGCTATGGGTGGGAATGGCCCAACACGATCAGCAGCAGAACCTGGCGAGAACTCCCAGACCTCAGACGTCCCGAATCTCCCCCACCAGCTCAACGACGCGGTCCGCGCACCCATACGACCCCTGGTACCCCCATCCGGCGTGCCCGTAGTTGTGCACGACCCAGCACCCCTCCGGGTCGGCCTGCCCGGCCTGCCTGCCCTCGTCCTCCCTCGTGACCCATTCTCTCTCCAGCCTCACGCCGCCCTCCCGGTAGGGCCGCAGCCCAGCCGCGACCCGCACCACGCTCAGATCTCGGCTTCCCCCCAGGGCGGGACATACGGCCACGGCCCGCGCCCTGATGCGGTCCACCAGGGCCGGCTCGAAGTCGGCGTCGCGCTGGCCGATCTCGTACGTGCCGCCCAACACGGTGCCGCCGCCGCCGGGCCGCATCATCACGTACGTCACCTCGGCCGGCGACCCCTCCTCGGAGGCGGCCGTCACCATGGTCCCATCGCGCAGCTCGTCGCGCACCAGCACCGTGATGCCGCGCGCGGGCCTGACCCGCTGGTCCTGGACGCCCCCGAGCCCGAGGGACCCCAGCCCGGTGGCGTTGACCACGATCCCGGCCGCCGCCGACCACGCCGACAGCCGGCGCGCATCCAGCACGTGGGCGGCCGCGCCGCGCCGCAGCACCACGCCCCGGCGGAGGCACTCGGATGCCAGCCAGGGCAGATACAGCTGCACGTTGATGCATACAGACGTGAACTGGCAGCCCGAGTCGTAGCCGGCCGGGATCTCGGCCGCGTCGAGCTCGCCGAAGCCGGGCAGCAGGGAGCGGTACCACGGGTCCCGGACGAAGAGGGGCCCTAACCCGCCGCCGGCCTTGGCTCCGGGCCCGGGGTCCCCGTGTCTGCGGTATACGCGGGTATCTGGACGGACGCCGGCTCTGAGCTCCTCTCCCTGATGACCGGAGGGGGCTGACTCACTCTGGAAATGGATTCCGGCCGCGGGGACTGACTCGGCCAGCCGCTTGAGCACCGGCCAGGTCCTGCGCTCCCACGTGCTGTCGTGCCCCTCGGCCATCCTGGGCGGCGTCAGCGGCGGGGGCGGCGGGGGCGGCGATCAGGAGCGGTCCCGACCCAGGCCGATTCCATCAAGCAAAGGGAGGGGGCGGACTACTCGTACGGTAAGACGTTGGCGCCCGCAAACGGAGATGCGTACTCAATGTCCCAGTCGCCCGGCATGTGCTTCGCCACCACGGTGACGGTCACGGACGGGTCCTCGGCCAGCTGGAGCGCGGTTGTGAGGCCGGTGACGCCGGCGCTGCTGCGGGTTAGACAGGGGGACGATCATGATGGGCACATGGCGGAGCGTGGTCTGCGCACCCGAGGACGACGATGTCGCACTTGTTCTCGACCATTTCGATCGACTGGGGGGGGCTGTGAAAGTGGTGCAGGATACGTGGGCAGAGACAGAATGAACCTCCTTATCTCTGGCTCGACCCCCTAGAGCACAGAACCGGCCAGCTTCTATTTATATATCTGATCCTGCCGCTGCAGGGACAGGACCAGAGGTGCGGGGTTAGGGCCTCGGACTTGTCCCTTCGCGGTTGAGCAGTCGGGTAGTCAGCAGGCGACTACGGCCCCACGGCACGCGCAGCCAGTGTTGGTGTTATTGACGCGGCCGACCGGACCGACCGGACCGATCGGGCCGACCTGCAGCAGTCTCGACAGGCCCCCGAGCCTGCCAGAGGGCTTATCGCCTTGACGCCGGATGGGAACGGCGTGTGTGTCTACGTAATTATCTCGAGGAAACGTGTGAGTGCTTTGGTGGACCCCTCTCCACAGCTCAGGTCGTATCCACAGTGGGTGGCACGGACCCACTCCGGCAGAACATGAATTCGGCAGACCGGGATCACCCTCCCCAATTGGCCATTGCGGCCTCAGAAGTCGAGGTGTGGATGGGGTAGCTGCGTGGGCGGGAGCAAGCAATTACATCCGCGCACCGGCCCAATGAAGGCGACGTCGCGGGCACGCCAGTCCTAAGCACGAATCCGACGAGTCTGATCGTCGGGGCTTTTTTTGTCACTCGGCCGTGGGTGCGGAGCTGCGGCCGCAGGATCGATCATCCGCTGAATTGATCTTACGCAGGATCTCGGCAGGAATCAACCAGACGACGGAGGAACCATGCGCCTCATCGCTGCCCAGCGGGAATCAGATTGACGAACTCGTCGGGGGCGGGCCGAAGGGGTAGGGGGCCGCGCCATAAAGCGCCCCTGCGGCTCAGCAGGCTTACCAACTGCCAAATTCAGGGGGTTTGGTGGCGATGGGGGCGGCGTTCTCACCACTCCCTCAGGTCTCTCTTCTGACCAATAATAAAAGGCTGGGTGCGAGTCGGGGGGGTGCGCGCCATGCAGGAATAGAACGTCGTCGGTGGTCCGAGACTTGGCCGCTCGCTGGCG
Source organism: Bertia moriformis (assembly GCA_025802115.2). Classification (NCBI taxonomy): domain Eukaryota; kingdom Fungi; phylum Ascomycota; class Sordariomycetes; order Coronophorales; family Bertiaceae; genus Bertia; species Bertia moriformis. Next base: position 62,051 of record JAOYNC020054277.1, read on the forward strand.
CGGCGAGGAGGACGCGCAGATGTATCGAGCACTGTTTGCCAGGTATGAGCTGTGCCCCCTCTTAATATATCGCCATTTTCTCCTCAGCATTTGTAGCCGAAACGAGGCATCGCCGGGGCTCACTTCTCCCCATAATGCGGAACTCTCCATACTCCCTGCACCTGGACGAGCTGGTGGCGGTGGCGGCGGTGGCGTTCACGTCTCGGGGTCGGGAGACCCGCCTTCCAAGAGGCATAGCATAAAACACGAGAGACAGCGAGCCCGGACTGAATCTGGGCAGCCGTCCGACCCCAGCTGGACGGGTAAGCCACCCCTCAGCGGCGGAGACATGCATCTGACATGTATAGAATCATCGAGCAGACCTGGGGCGGACATTAGCCGACCTCTCCAGGATCGCGAGGCGTGCCGGGTGCGAGTCTGATGTGCCGCTGATGCGCGTAACATGTCGCATATAAAGAAGCCATGGCGGCATGCAGGGAACTTTCCCAGTGGACCGCTGCGGCAGAGCTGCAGAGGAGATAGATGCTCGGCTAGAGCAGCAGAGCGTCTCCGACGATTAACCGCCATGTCATCCTCAGGCCCAACCAACTAAGGAATGCGGAATGCGGGAATCCTGCTGGTCGCCGAAACATTGCAGCCTCCCCTGTCAGGCCAGGGGAGACAGGGCTGTGGGGGCGGCAGTGCGGGCGGGAGCGGCCCGCCCACTAGGCGGGGGCGGCCCGCCCACTGGGCGGGGGGGGGAGCCTTGCAGACGTGCGATAGCTTTATATTAGCAGGCTGGCCAGCCTGGAGATTCAGATCTCACCATAACAAACACCCGAATCCGAACCATCAAGCTTCGCGCCCAGCCTGCCTCGGCCAAGTCCGCCCGCCGGGGGCGCTCGTGCAGGAGGCTTCGCCGTTCTACCTGAAAATTCCTTTCCATACGTACAACACAACATGAGAGTGAAACATTTCCACCCCGCTCAGAGAAGGCTTGGCTACTGCTGCTCTCATCTTATATCCGGAGAGCCTCGTCCCGACCGGAGCCAAAAGATATGTGGAACTTCATCCTTGCCCTCCGGGTCCCTCGGGACCAGCCAGGATGAGCGGGATCGTGACCCCTCATGCTTCCCTTGAGATCGTGCTTCTAGTGACTCCGCAGATTGAAAGCGGTCGGTGGTGAGGATGGCGACTGCTCACGCTCTCTCGAGAGGAGCCGAGGCGAGCAATGTCATAAAATGTCACCGACCAGAGAGCCGGTCGGCTGCTTCTCTGGCCGTGTGTAGGCCAACTTGGGATATCCCACACAACCCTCGGACCCACGCGGGTCCACGCAGCAGAGCAAAAAAACGGCATCAGGGCCGGCAAGAGCTTCACCCGTGCCGCGTTCCCTTGTCGCAGAAGTTGACATGTCATTTTAGCCTCAAGTCACTTCAGCCTCCAGTCACTTCAGCCTCCAGTCACTTCAGCCTCACTCCGGCGGCGCTGCCGATTGGGCCGGAACGGCTTCTCCGATCAGGTCTCTCCTGGGCGCGCCGCCACATGCTTCCCAGCCTGAAAGAAGCCGTATAGAACCTCCTCGGGTGGTCAAGGGTCACCTGGAGGAGGTACTGAGGCGGTATAAGGAGGTGGCCGCCGCCGGACTGGCTCTTCATCTCTCTAAAAGTTCACCTGCCCACCCTCCACCCACCTGCTTTCATCTTACCTGACTCCTGAGCCGCGTCCACTTCCCGTCCTGGCTGTGCGTGCGCACGACAAGCCATCATCCGACCGATAGCAGCAGCCCCCACACCTCCCCGGCCCGACTTTGCCTCTCCTCATCTAGCAGTGGCCCCTGCGCGCGCACACCAAGATGCCCAACCCGTGCCGCGAATCCGACTCCGGCTGCAGCGATGATGGATCGACGTCTTCCGCTGGCGATCACGGTCATGATCACGATCACGATCACGATCACGATCCCGACTCCGAGCCCAGCTACTACTGCTCCGATGACGGCGGCGACGACTCGGACCAGCTCTGGGAGGTCGTCGACGACCACTGGTGGGAGGCCAACGACGGCCACCACTTCTCCACCGACGACGATCCGGAGTGGCACGTGTGGGGGTGGGAGGTCGGCCTGTTTCAGATGGACTATTTCGACACGGAAAACTGGTTCGAGGCCATATGGGACTACGTTACGGTAGGTGGTGTGCGCTCCGCTCCTGGATCCTCTCTTGGTGGAAGGCGGCGCTGACAGGGTGAACGCAGTGCGAGAATGACGAGTACGGCGTCGGATGCTTTGGCATCATGTGAGTAGAAGTCTCGAGGGGGCGGGGGGGGTTCATTCCGTCGGCTAATCGGTGGGGTGGGGGGGTCCTTTGACAGGTCACGCGTCGGGGACACGTGTCCGTTCTACGGTCGGAGCCGGCGCCGGCACGTGTGGATCGCGATCAAGCCGAAGAACGGGGCCATAACGACTCATCAGGTGGGGCTGTCCGGTGGCCGGCGTGAGGAGCCGCCGGAGTAGGGCGTCGAAGTGCGGACTCGGGAAGGCCGGCCGGCTGGCGGGGCGGGGCGACGGAGGCGGCGCAAGGGCTCGAAATTCGCCGGTTGTTTGTGTGGCTGGGCCGTGGGCTCCGGCGGAGATGGCCGATGGCCGATGGACCAGTAGATGCTAAATTAAAGTCCGTATGAGCGATTAAACAGGGGGGCTGAAGCCTAGATGAGCCAGTTGATCGATAATATGACTTGGTGCGGCCGGCTATATCTTCGGCAGCCCTATCACCGAACTGTAAGGCAAGCCGGCTTGTCATTTCGACCAGCTTTGCGCTTTCGGAACTTAACTATCGCAATCCCACCGCCGCACGTGCGGCCGCCGACGAGGCCGACGTCGCAGTATGGGTGAGTGGCCGGATCTGTAGACCTGATATCAGCATCGGGAAGGGAACTGTGTGGCGAGGAGATAGACGATCATGTGTGGGTGCACCCAATTTAGTCGCACTTGTGGCCGCGCCATGTTGGTGGTGGTCGTCATGTTCTTCCATCTCCTCCATCTCCTCCCAAACAGTCGGGTGACTCTGTCCGCCCTCTTGATCGTCCGACAACCCCCCCCCCAATCAATCACCTCCAGCCTTTTGAATACATCTCGTCGTCCGTCCCCATAGCCCGGTGTTGAGGCCCGGTGTCCTTCCTCTCGCATAATCTCCCCGGGGGCTCTCCATCCACTCAGCCGCCCCCCTCACCTTCCCCGAGATCACCCACAATGCTTACTGACTTCGCGGGGGCACTGAGCACATCCATTCTCGAGGGGACGGGTCAGAGAGTTAGGTGGTTGGGATTTGACCCCCCTCGAATCATAGAAAACGGCTACGATCACATACTTCCTTATTCTACTGACACTCAGTATCGGCTCTTTGGAATCAGGACCGCCACTTAAGGTGGCGGCACAGCAGCAGCAGAAGAAGCTTCTGTTTCTCCCGGCCAGACTCGGGACCAGCTTTCATACCGCCTCCTATTCTGCCCGCTCGTGGAGTCTTAATCAATGTGACAGCAGCCCCAGCTCGGGCCTCACTCGTCGCTCGAGAAACGGTCCCTGGCCGAGCCCCAACCCGTACCACTCGCCAATTAATTGGCATTTGGAGCTGTTGATCAGTGTGGGGCCCAGATGGAAGAAGCCACAAGTCAGTCGGTCGATTGCGAACAGAGACCTCGGGGGCGCAAAGGCCGGATAGAGCGAGAGGATGGTCGCAGCGGCGTAATGATGTCAGGAAGAAAAACATAGCACGTGATACGACTTTGCAAGGTGGTGGTGAGCACGCCGTACCCACGGCCGAGATTACGAGTCAGGGAGCCATCCCCGGCTTGAACTGGCCGATCTATAGTAAACATATCTCACTTGTAGCCGAGCATACGACTCGGACGGCTATCACTATCATTCATTCAGACGGGGGACCGGCCGGGGACGGGCCCATAGCAAACGTATACTTCTTATATTTGACACATCTTTCTCAGAGATAGGGCTCCGGAATAGAGATCTAGTGTGCACATCGGGGTCATGCATTGTTCGTTGACGTGGCAGCCCGGACTGGCCGGATCGAGAGCAAGTCCGACAGGGGAGGGAAGGGGGGCCCGCTCGGATCAAGAGAATGCCGACATGTGAGGTGGACGGGTGATCCGACATCCGGTCGATAGTGTCTCTCGGAGAAGTAGACTGGGGCTCGAGCATGTGGATATCCTCCGTGGAACTGATTCCCTTGCAAGGGCGAGGGAGCGTGCTACAGCGGGGCGCAAGATGTTATGTGGGCCCGAGTTGCGGGACTGGCTGACCCGCTGGGCTCAGATAGCTTCCCCGCGCTACGGCGGTTCACTACCTGCTTCAGTGGGCAGTTCACATAGTGACGGGCGCCAGTCCGATTCGGCCCCCAGGCGCACACCGACCTGTGGTGTATCCATCGGTGACTTATCGTTCCCGTGCGGGACTCGGATCACTGTGGCGGCAGCGGCCAAGCACATGGCCTGGCGACTCTGATCAAGGTAAATACTGAATTCGCTAACGAAGATGTACGCACATGCGGCGCGCAGACGCGCAGACGCATCGCGGGGCTACGCACACGCGCGCTCCCACCCCCCAACCCTCTCCCTCGAGGGACAGACCCACTACTGCAACGCTTCCGAGGCCATATGTAGCACACATAGCCACACCCCCACACGACGGCTTAATGACACGCAGGACAGCGGCAGCGGCAGCCGGTATGCCCCGCCACCCCCCCCTAGCTCCGGGCATGGCTAGGGTCAGTTAGCCCTTGTGCTCGACCGCAGATCGATCAAGCGCGCTGCCCATAAGAAGAGAGCCTAAATACGGGGGCCATCTCAGCACCACCCAACGAGCAGCAGCCGGCATACGTATGCACCAACGATAGCCCCGGCACCAACAGATGGCCGCTGCCCCGCTGCCCGCCGCCCGCGCGAGGCTCGTGGGCTGGACTCGACCGCGGCTAATATTTACGCAGAATCGTGAATTCATCAGACATATCGTCACCGGTGGCCAAATATCCCACCGCTCTTCACATCCGAGCCATCGCTTTCATATCTGTTCCAAGCCTGTCAGCCGCCATACATCATCTTCTCGGCTCGATCTTCTCGGTCGGCCGGAGCGGAAGGGGGGGAAGTGGTGGAGCAGGGCCTTACTTAGCTCCCTGCCCGACGACAGCTGCGGCGTCTGGATCTTGACCCCGTGCCTCCAGCACCACATCGCCACGGCCCAGGTGGTCAAGAAGAGCAGCCGCTGATAGCTGATGAATCGGTTCATGTCCAGCATCTCCCGGTACACCGTGTTGATGAAGTGCTCGGTGAAGATGCCCTTGTTGATCTTGGCCCCGTTCTGGTCGAAGAAGCGGGCGTCCCAGCTGACGTCCTGGTCCGGGCAGCCGGAGAAGAGGACGCAGTGGGCCCTGGACTGCTTCATCATGATGTTCCAGGCGTAGATCTTCTTGTCGCGGTTGGTGTGGGCCGAGTCCGGCCCGCGCCGACCCTTCTCCAGGATCTCCTCCCCGAACGCGTTGTAGTTGTAGGGCAGGTCCAGGGCCGTGCCCGAGTTGCAAGCGTCGATGACGGCGGTGAAATGCAGCCCCTGCGGCAGGGGCGCGATCATGTTTCTGTGGAGGTCGTCGTCGATCAGCATGCCGCCGTCGGCCATGCGCAGCGTCTCGTCCATGCCGTCGAGCTCGTCGCCGTCTTGGTCGGCGATCTGGCCGCCGTGTCCTGTGAGAGGTGGGGTGAGCGGGTCTGGCCCAAGATGGAATCGGATCTACACCAGATGGTTCCTTCTCACCTGCAAAGTAAAAGAACAGCCTGTGCCTTGGCGTCACACCTTGCACCAGCCAGTGGATGGCGCCATCGACATCTCGTGTCGTCGGGACCGGATAGGCCGGGTCGTCGTCGACGATCAGGCCGATCTCATTCGGCCTGTAGCCCATGTCGAGGAGGAGCTGGCACATGCGGCGGGCGTCGTTGGCCGTGCCGTTGAGCGGGCTGCACCCGCCCACGCTCATCCGCTTGTAGGTGAGACCGATGATGAGGGCGCGGGATGGGCCCGAGTGCCAAGTCTTGAGCTGGCGGACGCGCGAGACGGTGGGCCAGATGCGAGACGACGAATCTTGATGTTTGCGAGGATGCTTATGGTCGACCCATTCCCGCGTCGTAGGACCGTCGTCGTCGTCCGGCGACGCCAGCGACTCCTGCTCCGTCGGTGGCAGCGAAAATGGGGGCGGCGGAGACCGCTCCAGCAGCTGCTGTCCAGCCGGCTGATTCCACGACGGCTGATTCCAAGCCGGCAAATTCTGCTCAGGCGGCCGGCGAGCCGCCGGCTGCCTTATCGGCCGACTCGCGGACACCTTCTGCCCAAACGGCTGCGACACTGGCGGCGCGGTCCAGGCCTCGATCTGTGTCTGTCTTACCGGCAGAGGGGCGACAGCCGGGGCTCGGACCGATGGAAGTGGGGCCGATGAGGTTCGGACCGATGAAGGTGGGGCTGATGGAGGCGGGGCCGATGGAGGTGGGGCTGGCCGAGTCGGGTTGGCTGGTATAGGCCGATTGGCTGGTCGAGCCGAGCTGGCTGGTAGGGGTCGGTTGACCGGCACATGTGGGCTGGCTGATGCTGGAGGTGGATTTGGGGGCCGCCCGGGTCCTTGCCCCGCCCGCTCCGGTTGATTTCCTCCCCCGTTGAGGTTCTGGTTTGGCGTGTTGAAATATTCATCATCTTCGCCACAGAGGAGCATCAAGAGGTCCCTAAGTGCTTTGAAGGCGTTTCCGTCGAGCGCCTTGATGTTACTGTCATATTCGTCAAGTTTGGCCGCCAAATCCTTAGGGACCTGTTGGCGGTACGGGGGCGTCGCTCTCTGAAGTTGCTTCGTTTGTGACTGCGAGCCCCCGGAACTGGGCCTGCGCGCGGGCGTGGACGCCAGCGGGGTGGGTCCAGTCTTTTGCTTAGCCGGAACATTATTCGCCCGTTGAGGAGTGGCAGGAGGAGCATGAGCATGAGCATGGGCAGGAGCAGGGGCAGGAGCAGGAGAAGGAAGAGTAGAGGGGGCAGAAGCGGAACGAGGAGGAGCAGTAGGACGAGTAGGAGGACGAGTAGGAGGACGAGTAGGAGGACGAGTAGGAGGAGGAGGGGGAGCAGTAGTAGCAAAACGAGGTGTACCGGGCCGAGAAGGGAATGCGGGAGGACGAGGAGGGGAAGTAAGAGGGCGGGGAGTGGCAGTAGTAGGACGAGAAGTTGGCTTAGTAGGACGAGAAGCGGGAGCAGGGAAACGCTGATGGGAGATTCCGAAAACCGGAGGCCAGGATGAGGTCAGTGCTCCTGCCGGTTTCGGGCTCTTGGTCTTTGCTGCTCCAGGCCTGCCCGGCGGGCTCGGGCCCCGCTGTGGTGATCCAGCATTCCCAGCTTGGCCATACGTGATGCTCCCGAGCGGCGGTCTGTTTGGAGTCGCTGGAGAGCGGGAGTTTCCTTTGATCTTGCCCACACCCGATACGATACCCCCGGGACCGATATTTTGGCCACCGGGGCCGTCAAGACCGCGAGTGCCGGGACCAGGGACGGGAGCCTTGAGAGCGGAAGACTTGGGACTGAGAGCCTTGAGAGCGGGGGCCCTGAAACTGGGAGTTCTGGGATGAGTGTTTGGATTAGGGGTAGCAGTCTTGGGATTGGGAGGCCGGGGACGAGGCTTGACCATCGCGCGGGGCGATCGCACGAGGCGGTCAAGAGTCGAGAGTGGCGCGACGAGGATTCCGAGATCCGCGCGAGCCACCAGTCATTCATTATTCGATCCTTCCAGTTCCGGGCATCTACCCCATCGCACCCGTCATGTCACTGGTCGGTCGAGCGAATGTTCTCCGGGTCCTCCCCTCCACCTCCACCTATACCCCCCCCCGCCCCCTCCTCCTCTCGCCTTTCTGGTCGTTGTTGTCCTACCCTCGGCTCGGATACCACGCCACCGTGGCCGTGGCCTTCGCTTTTTCCCTGGTAAGATTGACGTTCGCACGGGGGCATGCATGCAGGTGGGAGCAGCCTCAAGGGAGGCGCCTCTATCTTTTATGACCGCCAATGAATCGACTAGGAATCAGAGTCGCGAGTCATCCAGTCGGGCCTGGCGGGCGGCAGTGTAGCATAGACCGAAGTGAAGGGTGTATGGTGTCGCTCGTTCGCGGATGAGGTGACGGTATAGTCCGTGTCAGACACCCGGCCTGTCTCTGCCAGTGGTGGTGTGGTTGTTGTCCAAGTCGGATCGACGCCACCGTGGTTTAGCGAGTGTGTCGCACGGCAGCAGATGGTCGTGTCGCAGTGAGAACACGCTAGACAGGTGACAAAGAGGGAAGAGGTGGGGGGGGGGGGGGGTCGGGGGGGAAC
>JAOYNC020054278.1:0-10835 GCA_025802115.2 Bertia moriformis
CCGGGGCGGCCCGGGCTGGCGCCGTTCCAGGTCAAGGTGGACGTGGTGGAGCCGATGGGGATGGAGACGCTGGTGCACTTCTTCCAGGGCAAGGCGTCGGCGATCGCGCGGGTCAATCCAGATAGCACCGCGCGGCCGGGCGATGTGCTGCCATTGCAGGCGGATATGACCAACATGCATCTGATCGATACCGCGTCGGGGAAGGTGGTTTGAGCTCGGGGCTGGGCGGTCGCGCCGTTTGGATCACCGGCGCGGGCACCGGAATCGGACGGGCGTTGGCGCTGGCGTTTGCGCAGGCCGGGTCGCGGCTTGCGCTGACGGGGCGGTCGCGGGAGACGTTGGCGGAGACGCAGGCGATGGTCGAGGCGGCGGGCGGCAGCGCGATCCTGGCGCTGGCCGATGTCAGCGATGGGCATGAGGTCACGGCGGCGCATCGGGCGGTGACAGAGGCGCTCGGGGACGTGGAGATTCTGGTCAACAATGCGGGGACCAATACGGCGCGGCGGGCCTGGCGCGACCTGTCGCCGTCGGACATGGCGCATCTGCTCGACGTCAATCTGAAGGGTCCTTTCCTGTGCTCGCTGGCAGTGCTGCCGGCGATGCGGGAGCGGCGGGAGGGGACGCTGATCCACATCGTCTCGAACGCGGCGGTCGGGATCTTCAGCGTGTCGGGCCCGGCCTATACGGCGTCCAAGCACGGGGCGCGGGCGATGTCGGCGACGATCAATGCCGAAGAAGGGATCCACGGGATCCGCTCCATCTGCATCAACCCGGGCGAGGTGGCGACGCCAATCCTGGACAAGCGGCCGCGTCCGCCGACCGCGGAGGAGCGGGCGATCATGGTGCAACCCGAGGATGTGGCAGCGGCGGCGGTGTTCGCGGCCGGGCTGCCGCCCCGAACGTGTATGGCAGAGATGACGATCACCCCGACCGACAACGCCTTCTATCGCGAGAACGCGCGCCGCATCGCGGGAGCGGTCTGATGGCGGATTTTCCGAGCCCGGGTGCGACCGTCACCGTTCCAGTCGATACGTTGCAGGCGTTCATCACGAAGATCTTCGCCGCAGCTGGTTGTGTTGCCGAGGAGGCGGAGCGCACGACCCGGCATCTGCTGTCGTCCAATCTGACCGGGCACGATAGCCACGGGATCATCCGGGTACCGCGCTATTGCGATTGGCTGCGTGACGGGATGGTGTTTGCCGGGCGCAACATCAGCATCCTGACGCAGACGGCGACGCACGCGGTGGTCGACGGCAACCAGGGGCTTGGGCAGACCGTCGGCGAACAGGCGGTGGATCTTGGCATTGCCAAGGCGGGGGATCAGGGCCTGTCGGTGGTGGCGCTGCGCAATGCGGGGCATATTGGCCGGATCGGCGGCTGGGCCGAGCGGGCGGTGACGGCCGGGCTGGTCTCGATCCATTTCGTGAACGTGGGGAAGGGCGAGATCGTGGCGCCGTTCGGGGGCATCGAGCGGCGGTTCGGGACGAACCCGATCTGCATCGGCGTGCCGCAGCCGAACGGGCCGCCGCTGCTGCTCGATCTGGCCACGAGCATCGTCGCCGAAGGCAAGGTGCTGGTGGCGAGCAATGGCGGCAAGCCGATTCCGTCGGACGCGCTGGTCACGCAGGAGGGGCGGCTTTCGTCGGATCCGGCCGATTTCTACGGGCCGCTCGAGGGCACAAGCATCCGCGATCCTGGCAAGGGGACGGGGGCGCTGCGGGCATTTGGCGACCACAAGGGCAGCGCGATCGCCTTCATGTGCGAGATCCTGGCGGGGTGCCTGTGCGGCAGTCCGACGGCGGGGCCGCTGCCGGGGGGCAAACGGTCGGGGGTGGTGAACGGGATGCTGTCGATCTACCTCGATCCCGGTCATTTCGGGGCGGCCGGGTTCGCGCAGACGGCGGCGGACTATGCGGAGTATGTGCGGGTGTGCCGGCCGATCGAGGCGGGGGTGCCGGTGAAGGTGCCGGGCCAGAAGGAGGCGGAAACCCGCGTCGAGCGACTGCGGGATGGCGTGCCGCTGCAGGCGGAGACGTGGGCGGCGATCAAGGCGACGGGGGTGTCGCTCGGGGTTGCGCCGATGAACGATCACTGATCGATCGACGCGACACGCATTGGATCGGGTATGGGAGTGGGTTAACAGGGTTGCCTAACCCGATACGAGGGGCGCGTGTCCGAGAGCAGCAATGTTGACGAGCGATATTACCAGGTGGTTCCGGTGGGATCGCTGGCGGAACGGGTCTTCATTGCGGCGCGGGACAGGATCTATGCCGATTTCATCCGGCTGACCCGCCCGCAGGCGGCCGACAGCCTGCTGGATGCCGGCATCTCCGACGTCGTCGGTGGCGCCGCCAACTTGCTGGAGCGGCTTTATCCATATCCGGAGCGGATCTCTGCGGCCGGTCTTGGCGAGGCACAGGATTTCATCGCCGCGTTTCCCGCCGTTCGTTATCGCCAGGTGCAACCGCATCAGCCGTTGCCTTTTGGCGATCGAAGCTTCGACATCGCCTGCAGCAATGCCGTCATCGAACATCTCGGCACGGTGGCCCATCAGCGCGCTTTCGTCGCCGACATCGCCCGCGTTGCGAAACGGGTGTTCTTGACGGTGCCGAACCGGTACTTCCCGATCGAGCACCACACGGCCTTGCCCCTGGTCGCATGGAGTGCGCGGAGCTTCGGCATCGCGTGTCGGGTCACGCGCAAGTCGGAATGGGCGGATGAGGCGAACCTGATCTTGATGTCCAAGCGGCGGCTGGCGGATTTGTGCCCGCCGGGTCGGCGGATGCAGGTCGGTTACACTGGCTTTAAGCTCGGGCCGTTTAGCTCTAACACATATCTCTACCTAGACGACTGAACGGGACAAGCATTTGGTAAAGGCGGTTCGCGCCAGGATCGGGCGGGGCGGCCTCGCCGATGCGCTGCAGGCATTCAGGTTGGCACGGCGGGCACGCAAGGATGCGCGGGCGCCGCGGGACGATCATGTCCAATTCGCGCGCGAGAGCCACAAGCGGCTGCAGCGCGTGGCAGCCGAGCATGTGTTCTCGCGCGTTGCCGGGGCCACGCCGGTGGAGGGCAACTCGCTCCGGCTGCTCGAGAACGGAACTGCGAACTATCCGGCCTGGCTGGAGGCTATCGCCGGCGCGAAGCACTCGATCGACTTCGAGAACTACATCATCACGAGCGATGCGACCGGACGTCTGTTTCGCGACGCTCTCGTCGAGCGGGCGGCGGCGGGTATCCGCGTGCGGGTACTTTACGACTGGCTGGGCTGCCTGACGAAGACCAAGCCGGGCTTTTGGCGGCCGCTGCGCGCGGCGGGCGCCGAGGTGCGCAGCTTCAATCTGCCGCGGCTGGACAGCCCGTTCGGCTGGCTGAGCCGTAATCATCGCAAGTCGCTGAACGTCGACGGCACGATCGGATTTGTCGGCGGATTGTGCGTTGGTGACGTCTGGGTCGGTGACCCGGCGCACGGGATTCAGGCGTGGCGCGATACTGGCGTCGAGATCCGGGGGCCGGCGGTGGCCGATCTCGACATCGCGTTCGGCCAAAGTTGGAAATTTGCCGGCGGCAGTGCGGGGGCCGCAGCACAACACGCAGCGCCTGACGTGGCCGGCGAGATCGCGCTGCGGGTGATCGGGAGCAAGCCGGCGACGATGGGGCTGTATCGGTTCGACCAGCTCATTGCGGCGCTGGCGCGAAGCCGGCTGTGGCTGACGGACGCGTATTTCGTCGGCACGACGGCCTATGTGCAGGCGCTGACCGACGCTGCGCGGGATGGCGTGGATGTGCGGCTGCTGGTGCCGGGGGCGTCGGATATTCCGGTGGCCAAGGCGCTGTCGCGGGCGGGGTATCGGGGACTGCTCGAGGCGGGCGTGCGGGTCTTCGAGTGGGACGGGCCGATGCTGCACGCCAAGACGGCAGTGGCGGACGGACGGTGGGCGCGGATCGGATCGACAAACCTCAATCTGGCGAGTTGGGCGGGGAACTGGGAGCTCGACATCGCGGTCGAGAACAGCGAGTTCGCCGGTCAGATGGAGCAGATGTTCGAGCGGGATCTCGAACATGCGACCGAGATCGTGCTGGAGCAGAAGCGGGTGCAGGCGGCCGAGCCGCGGTCTGGTACGCCGCGGCGGGGGAGTCCAGGCCGGATCGCGGCTGGTGCAGCCGGGTTGGGCAGCACGGTAACGGCGGCGATCACCAACCACCGCGCGCTCGGGCCGGCGGAAGCCAAGGTGATGGCGATCGGCGGCGCCCTTCTGCTGGCAGTATCGCTGCTGGCGATCACCTATCCACTGGTGATCACGTTCCCCCTGGCGGCGCTGGGCTGTTGGACCGCGGCGACGTTGTTGATCCGGGCGATCCGGCTGCGGGGCGGGACACCGCAACCGCCGAGCAGCGACGATCCGCCCGACGGGGACAAACGATCATCGATGCGCGGCTTGCCCCCAGACGCACCGGTTGCCAGTGTGGGATCTCATGATCAAGATCGTCAGTTGGAATCTCCTACGCCTGACCGGAGCCACGCTTGACGACGTCGTGCGGCTGGCGCGCCAAGAGCGGCCCGAACTCCTGCTGATGCAGGAGGCAACCAAGCGCATCGACGAGCTGCCGCGTATCTTGGGCGGCACGTATCACCGCGTGCAGCAGCCCGGCCGGATCCATGGGCTCGCGTTCTGGAGCCCGCGGGAGCTGCCGGAGCCGGAGGTGATCCCGTTGCCGGCGGGGGCGGTGTTTCAGCGGGTGACGCAGATCATCGATCTGGGGGAGTTCAAGGTCGCCAATGTCCATTTGTCGCATGGGCAATTGCTGAATCGGCGGCAGTTGCGCCGGGTCGCGGCGGCGCTGCCGGCGCATGCGGCGGTGCTTGGCGACTATAATCTTGTGGGGCCGACGATGCTCAAGGGGTTTCGGGATGTGGGGCCGCGCGAGCACACCCACCGGGCTGGCGACGTGCTGCCGCTGCGGATTGATCGTTGCCTGGTCAGGGGGCTGATCTGCGGGCATGTGCATGCGCTGCACCGGAGCAACAGCGATCATCGGCCGATTGTGGTTCGGCTTGGCACGCCGGAGATGCGGCTGAGCGTGGCCTAACTAGAGCAACATCCGATCGAACCGAGTCGGTTCGATCGGATAAAGTTGCTCTTTCATCAATGAGGTAAAGCACTACTCCCGAGCCAATTGGCTCGGGAAGTGCTCTAGCGCGAGCGGTCGAGCGCGAGGCCGAGGCCGGCGCCGATCAGGACGGCGCCGGAAATACGGTTGAAGAGACGCGAGCGGGCGCCGAGCAGCGAGCGGAACTGGCCGGCGCCCAGGGCCCAGAGGCAGTCGATGATGATTGCGAGGAACAGGTAGATGAGCGCGAGCGTGGCCAGTTGGGGAACGACGGGCCGATCGGCGGCGATGAATTGCGGGAAGAAAGCGGCGTAGAACAGGAGGGTCTTGGGGTTGAGCACCGAGACGGTGGCCGCTTTGGCGAAGATCGTGCGGATGGATTGCCGGCTGGGCCGACCGGGTTGGTCGAGCACTGGCGGGATCGCGCGCCACTGCTGGATGCCGATCAGCACGAGATAGGCGACGCCGGCCCAGCGGAACAAGACAAACCAGTGCCCGAGCTGCGAGACGGCAGAGGCCATGCCGACGGAGACGAGGAGCAGTTGGACGACGCTGGCACTGCTGGTGGCGAGCGCGGTCAGCACGCCCTGGCGCGATCCGTGTGCCAGGCTGTTCGACACGATCAGCGCGACGTTCGGGCCGGGAATGAGCATCAGCGCCGTGACGGCGAGGAGAAAGGCCGGCAGAAGATGCGGGTCGGGCATCAATTGGTCGCTGGTGGGCTGTGACTGAATGCCCAGAATTTAAGGATGCCGTAATTTATCGCTGCGACAATCATCGAGATCAGGATGAAGGCCGGTAAAGGGTTGGCTTTGATCGGCTCGGGAGCGGCTTCGGCGACAGCCATCGCGATGATGTTGCCGAAGAGTTGGGCGCCGACGTAGCGGGGAAAGGCCGAGAGGTGGTTGCGGCCGGAGCGGAATGTGAGCCGGTGTTGAAGCACGTAGACGGGCGGGATCAGCACGACGAGCGTCAGTGCGATAGACAGACTTGGGCGGATGCCGGATTTGGTGAACATGTAATTGAGTGCGGTATAGGCGATGGCGCCCGTGCCGCCGATGATGAGGAACAGGATCAACTCGCGCAGGCCACCGCTACGGACGAAGCGGCGGAGCTGTTCGAGGCGGGAAGAATCGACAAAGGACACGGACATCTATCGTGCGGCTCGATATGGAGTGGCCCCATATACCATGGCAAAGCCGCAAAGACACGCTACCGCGTCGACCGCTGATCCGTTTGGTTGTACAGAACTCGTTTCGTGAGTCGTGGAAATTGGGGCGGTCATAATGGACGATATCAGGGTCATGCCCCTGGAACTGACGATCTTGATGCCCTGTCTGAATGAGGCGGAGACGCTCGCGACGTGTATCCGCAAGGCGCTCGGCTATCTCGAGCGCAGCGGCGTGGCGGGGGAGGTGGTCGTCGCAGACAACGGCAGCACAGACGGCTCGCAGGCGATCGCGACGGAGCTTGGCGCCCGGGTGGTGCCGATACCGGCGCGCGGTTACGGGGCGGCCCTGCTGGGTGGCATTGAAGCGGCCCGTGGGCGCTACGTCATCATGGGCGATAGTGACGACAGCTACGATTTCAGCCAGCTCGACGGCTTCATCGACAAGCTGCGGGATGGCTGGCAGCTGGTGATGGGGAACCGCTTCAAGGGCGGCATCGCTCCGGGCGCGATGCCGCCGCTGCATCGATATCTCGGGAACCCGGTGCTGACCGCGACCGGGCGCGTGCTGTACGGCAGCCCGTCGGGCGACTTCCACTGTGGGCTCCGCGGGTTCGATCGCGAGTCGATCCTCGAACTCGGCCTCGATCTGCCGGGGATGGAGTTCGCGAGCGAGATGGTGGTCAAGGCCACGATCCGTAAGCTGCGGATCACGGAGGTGCCGACGACGCTGTCTAAGGATGGCCGCTCGCGCCCGCCGCATCTGCGCAGTTGGCGCGATGGGTGGCGGCATCTGCGGTTCCTGCTGCTGTTCAGTCCGCGTTGGGTGTTCTTGTACTCGGGCCTGGTCATGTTTGGCGCCGGGTTGCTGGGGATGACCGCGCTGGAGATCGGACCGGTACATGTCCTCGGTGCGACGCTCGATGTGCACACGCTCCTGTATGCTGCGGTTCTCGTTGTCGTTGGGTACCAATCCGTTCTGTTCTGGTTCTTCTGTAAGACATTGAACATCACCCAGGATATGTTGGCGCCCGACCCCAGCTTCCTTCGGGTTCAGCAGATCTTCACGCTGGAGCGCGGGCTTCTGTTGGCGCTGGCAATGTTGATTGCTGGATTGACGCTCGGCGTCGTCGCGACGGCCGGCTGGGGAATGTCCGGCTTTGGCGACCTATCGCCGGATCATACGATGCGGCTTGCGATCCCGTCAGCTGCGCTAATCCTGCTCGCAGTGTCGACCGCCTCGATGTCATTCTTCCTGAGTTTCCTACGGCTGTCCCGCCGGTCGGTCTGAATGAAGCGAGAGGAATTGCTGAGTGTAATCGCCGCACTCGCCATTGCGGCGCCCTTACTAGTCTGGCCGGCAGTGCTGAACGGTTATCCGCTGCTGTTCGGCGATACCGGCGTTTATATCAGAGACGGCATTGAACATCATGTGAGTTGGCCCCGGCCGATGTTCTACGGCCTGTTCATGCTGCCGTTGCATTTGCTGCGAACAACCTGGCCCGTGATCATCGTCCAGGCGGTTTTGACCGTGTCCGCGTTGCTGGCGACGATGCGGCTGTTTCTGCCAAAGCTTCATCCATTCGTTCTGATCCCGATCACGCTAATGCTGGCGATCGGCACCTCGCTGCCATGGTTTGTCTCGCAACTGATGCCTGACCTCTTTGCGGGTCTGTTGGTGTTGACGCTTGGGGCTCTTCTGATGCTGCCGGCTAGAGTGGCTTGGATCGGGCGGGGTGCCGCTATCCTGTTCGCCGCAGCCTGCATCACCATGCATCTTAGTCTGTTGCCGATCTCGCTGGCGTTGATCACCACCTTGCTGGTCTATCGCTGGCTCGTGCTTCGGTCTTTGACATTGCTCGATATCGTGCGGGGTTTGGCGGTCCCAGCTTTGGCGATCACTGTGCTTATCGCCACGAACGCTGTGTTCACCGGGCAGCCGTCCGTGTCGCCCTATGGCAAAATCTTCCTGTTGAACCGTGTGCTGGTGGATGGACCCGGTGTACGCGCGCTGCAAAGGGAATGTCCGCGGTCGGACTGGACGCTTTGTGCATTCAAGGATGAGATTCCGACCATCGTCGACGAAGATGACATGCTGTGGGGTAAGGGCGCGGTTCTCGATCGGGCCGGGGGCTACAAAATCGTGGCGCCGCAGGCTTGGCCGGTCATCCTCTCCGCCTGGCGGGCAGAGCCCAGCACGTTAGTGCTGGACGCTTTGCGCAACACGGCGGTGCAGTTCATCTCGTTCCGCACCGGGGACGCACTACTTCGACCTTCGACGTTCAACGACGGTGTCTGGAACGCAGTGTTCCCGCCCGTCGAGCAGGAGCGGTATCACGCGGGATTGCAGTATCGCGGGCTCCCGCTCATCCCTGATGGTCTGCAGGCTCTCCACGTCGTCCTTGCGGCCGTTTCTATCGTCGCGGTAGCCGCCGGCGCAGTGTCGGCGATACGTCGCCGGGACACGTTAGGGGGGTTGCTCGCCGCGATCGTTGTTGGGCTTATCGCCAATGCGTTCGTCGCGGGTGCGATGTCCGGAGTGTATGACCGCTACCAAAGCAGATTCATCTGGCTCGCGCCGTTCGCCTTGATGCTGATGATCACGTCGCATTGGCAGCGTTCGGAGAAGGCATAACGCTCGCGGGCTGCCCGGCAAGCGGCTCCCTCAACCATCGAGGGGGCGCCATTTCGGCTGGCGGTCCTTGTCGACAACGGCGGCGCGGACGCCCTCGGCAAAATCCGGATGGCTGCACGCGCGCCGGGTCAGCAATAGTTCCGCGCGTTGACACTCCTCGAATGTCCGATCTGCGCCGGCGCGGAGCAAATCGAAAGTCCAATCCAACGCGCTGGGCGAGGCGGACTGCATCGCGCGAAGCGCCTTGGTTGCCCATGCTTCACCGATGCCATCGAGGCGACGCATTATCGCTTCGATTGTATCTTCGGCGAAAACGCTGTTCACGATTTTCTCGATGGATGGGAAACCGGCCGACTGGGATTGCTGCGCAAAATGTGTGAGCGCGCCGACGCCATTCTCAATCAATCCACTCACCAGCGCGGGTGACGAGGTGCGCGGCACGGCATGGGTCGCCAAGCCGAGCCAGCATGCATCCGCGGCGCCGACCCGTGTGCCAGTCAAGCCAAGATATATCCCGAACGCGCCGCGCAAGCGGGGCAGGAAGTAGCTTCCACCGACATCGGGAAATAAGCCGAGTTGAGCTTCAGGCATCGCGAACACGGCGTTTTCGGTCGCGACGCGGACCGATCCATGGACCGACAATCCGATTCCGCCGCCCATACAGATCCCGTCGATCAGGGCAACGTAGGGCTTTGGGTACCGAGCGATTGTTCGATTGAGCGCATATTCCAGGACGAAGAATGTATCGACGTCGTCAAACCGCCCCTCGAGCACCCAGTCTCGCACCGATCGAACATCACCACCGGCGCAAAACGCGCGGTCGCCGCTCGCATCAATCAATACCAAATGGACCGCCGGATCGTCGCGCCAGGTCTCAAGCGCAACGCCAATTGCGTGAAGCATCTCCAAATTGAGTGCGTTCAGCGCTTGACTGCGATTCAACGTGATCCGACCTACCCGCCCCTCGCGCCGACAAATGACGGGTTTCGACTCACTATCCGTCGACACGCTCAGCGTCGACGGATGAAACGCGACGCCAAATCAGCAATCATCCAGGCCTTGCCAACCCGGCTGCTTTTCGCCCGGCGGCGTCCCGTCATTCCGATTGCCAGCCCAGCGACTTCCCCGATTGTCGCCAAGCTGGTGGCGGCGTTGCGTGCCTCTGCAAGCGACTGTCGACGGACGGAGGCGGCCTCGAGTTCTATATGGTCGGGCTTGTTGCTCAACGCCATCATACCGAGCACGCCGGCGATGATGAGGTCGACAATCAATACGATGAGCACGGCAAGCCATATCTGGACCGCCATCGCCAACAGCACGACAGCGAAGACGTGCAGCATGGCAAACAGCGCAACGGCAAAGACCGCCGCCCCTGCCGCGAAACCAATCCGGATTCCTTGCCGACGCAGGTAACGTTTCACGCGCAGTGCTTCCGCGGCGGCTGCGACCTTCGCTAGTTCAAGAGCTCGCATCTATGCTGACGCCCGGCAGAGCGTTTGTGACTTGCCCACGATCAGCGCGCGATTCGGCCGAGGATGTAGCCCACGCCGGTCGCCACGAGAATGGCGACGATTGGCGACTCCCGCACTCGCCCGGAGAGCGCCTCGGATTGATCCTCATAGATATCGCGCGCCTGGCTCGCATACTGCTGAGCAGTATCTGCGGCTTGCGAGAGGGCGGGCGCAACGCGATCGTTCATGAGACTTTGAACTTGCTCGCGAAGCTGGGCGATCTGCTCGTTTGCGTCCTGAGAACCGTGACTTGCGTTATCGGACATATTGCCGAACACCTTTGTGTCTGTGTTATTCCTTGTAACGTGTGTCGCAAGATGAGGTTGCCCCATAAAACACCCTTGCGTGGCGTCGCTCTCCGGCCTAGAACGCGCCTCCGGATGCGGGCGTAGCTCAGGGGTAGAGCACA
>JAOYNC020054373.1:0-10824 GCA_025802115.2 Bertia moriformis
GTCGTCGTGCAGCACCGCCATGTAATAGCGGTCCTGCGGCACCGGGCGGTTCCACATGACGCCTAGGCTGGCAATCGCAACCCCGGCGAACATGGCCGCAACAACCCATCCGCCGCCGACGTTCAGCGCCCGGCGCACGCGGCGCTCACGGTCGAAAGCTCGAGCAGCCGCAACAGCGTTTGTGATCTCTTGTAGTGCCTCACCACGAAGCGCCATGCCCGGCGCTGGCACGACGTCGCTCATTGGGCTGCTACCTTGTCGCTGGCCGGCGGGATAACCGAAGCAGGCGGCGCCAACGGGCGAGCCGCCGGCACGACGCGCGGCCGGCGCCGCCAGACGACTCTTCTCACGAGAGGACGCGGCGGAGGCGCTTGCACCGTCAGGCTCGCCGGGTTGGCTGGCACCCATTCGCCAGTCGGCTCCGGTACCTTGGAGTATTCGCCGGCGCAGCCAGTGAGGCCCGCAAGCACGGCGAGAGCGAGGACGTGTCGCATGTTATCTCCGGGTCGAATGAGCGATTGAAAGCGGCGGGGGAGGCGGCAGGGATGCAGAACCACCACCGCCAGAAACTTCGGGCCGGGCAACCGACAAGCTCAGCGGGACCACGCCACCACCGCCAGTGAACGGAGCATCACGGCCTGAACCGCCGCCGCCGCCAGCGCGCATCAGGGCCACGCCGATCATCGACGTGCCACCATCCAGCGCGATGCCGCCACCGATCGAGTAAGCCACCGCCGGCAGGTTCCACATCGCGAACGCACCAGCAATGAACCACAAACAAAGCGCTGCCAGGCCCTGCAATGATTCGGAGAACAACCCGTTAGCGCCGCCGACCGACGCCAGAACCGACGTCGTCACCTGCGCCATCAGCCACTGATCGCCCAGCAGCAGGATCTGCAGGATGATCAGACCCATCGCCTGCAGCAGGATGAGCGAGATCGCCTTGCCGACCGCGCGCTCGAATATGGGCCGCGTCACCTGAAACATCGCGCAACCGATGATGACCGGCGCCATGCAAACCAGCACTGCCAGCACCATGCGAGCGCTGACGTAGACCAGCGCCATGATGCAGAGGCCCAGACCGCAGATCACCGCCGTGAAGAAGCCCGAAAGCCCGGAGATAATGCCCGTAACGCTCAGCCCCGCCTGCATCCACGACGTGCCGACCACGACCCAAACCTGATTCCAGATGCCATCGAACACCGCGGCGGTCGCATTGACCGTCGTTGCCGTAGTGCCGGTGCTCGAGCCGATCGCCGTCACCAGCGCGTTTGGCAAGCCGACGAAGAAGATGGATCGAACCCACTGGTTGAAGGCCTGCAGATTGGTGGAAAGCCAGATCACCACGCCGATCCGGATCAGCTGCGGCCAGAAGCCTTGCAACGGCTCCGGGTCGCCATTGGCCAGCTTGAGCCCCTGCACGCCGTAAAAGACGACGGCCGCCATCGCGATCGGCGCGGCCATGTTGGTTGTCATGGCCGAAATCAGCCCGTCGACACTGCCGGCAAGGGCTGTGTCCATTCGGACCATGAATGTGCCGATGGGGCTCAACACCATTAGCTGAAGCCGATCCTGCCGTTGCTCAGAACACTCGGACGGCACAAGCCATCAAAGGGCCGTACACGGCTTTGCTCGATCCAACCGGGCTGGCCGTTCAGCTGCAGAACTTCGACGAACCCGCTCGCCTCATGCTTCGGGCTTTTTACCAGCAGCACAGACGCGGCCAGCGTGCCGACAGGAGCATCCGGCGACGGCGAGAGGCGGATTGGAACGGAGAAGCGGAAGTCCTTCGCCTCGCTTGCGGTCATTGCGAGCTTGCCGCAGACATACCCTTCGATCGGGCGGACAGGGTAAACGGCTGCCGCATAGGCCGGCGCCGTCAGCAGGCAGGCAGCGATGAGAATCGCGGCTTTCATTGAGTGCTCCATGGTTAGGTTGCTCCGCCGATGAGCACGGGCTGCGATGCGGCATCGCCGATCTTGCTGGTGACGGACTGGCGCCACTGTCCGACTGTGGTGGTCGACGTGAGCCCATTGGCAGCCATGGTGGAGGCCGACAGGTTCACAGTTTCCGACATCAAAGCTGCATCGGATGCGCTGGCGACCGCTGCTCCCGCAGTCGGCCCGAACTGGTAATATCCTCTGACGTCCAGCACGCTCGGGTCAGTGATGCCGCGCGCCTCGAGGCTTTGCGCCCCCTGCAGCAGGTATTGGGATGCCGCGATCGACTGGCTGGCCGGATCGTTCTTGCTGCTGATCTGCGCCGCCAAATCCGGGTTGCTCGACTGCACCGCCGCCACCGTCTCGGCATAGGTGCCGTTGGACATCTGGAAAGCGCCGCTGATCGTGCCTGTGCCACCGACGTTGGCACTGCACCCGCTTTCCAGCACGCACGTAGCCGCCAGCGCCGAGGGATTGACGCCCAGGGCCGTCGCGTTGTTGGCCGCGGTCTGCCCCCAGGACTGCGCCATCATCGTATCCAGCGCCGAGCTGCCGCCGACTGCCGTTGTTGTCGATCCAGTGCCGCCGGTTCCGCTGGCAACTGCCGACGTATCGGCCGAGGCCGGTGCCGTCGCGCACGTCACGCTCGAGGATGACGTGCTGATAAGCGTCACCGTTCCGGCATTAGCTGCATCTGCCGCAGCCTTGGCTTGGGCGACGAAGTTCTCGGCCGAGCACCGCCAGGATTGCTCATCGCGCGCCTTGCTGGTGCCGATCTGCGCGGTTTGAAGCATCTGCGCGGCAAGCAGCTGATTTGTCTGCGCCTGCGCCGTCGCCTGCTCGCCACTCAGCCGGGCCGTTGCATCAGCCGCCGCCTTCACATCGGACGTTGAGCCTAGCGAGTTGCGCAACGCGGTCAGTGAGGCGAGCCGCTTGGTGTTGCTGTCCAGTGCGAGACTTGCAAGAGCGCGTTGCTGCGCCAAAGCGGCAGCCGCTTGGTTCATCGCGACGGCACGGAAGTCAGCAGCAGATGGCAGATAGAAATTGTCCGTCGACATCATCTGCTGCGCCAGCGAACCCGTCGCCATGACAGAGCCGCCAAGGCCGCCTAGCGCCGACACCAAGCCAGCGGCGTCACTACCGAGCGGGTTAGTTAGCCCCAGCGCACCCAACTCCGGCGAAAGGCTTGAGAGTGCCGCGAGATTGCCGTGCGAACCCGCGTTGAGGGTCGCAACCAGGTTCTGAATTTGGATGATCTGGTTGTTGATCATCTCGACCCGCTTTCCGGCCGCGATGACTTCTTTCGCCAACGACTGGACCGTGTTCGCCTCGACCAGAGGATCGCTGACGATGTCGACAGCGCCGGCCGCACCGCCCCAAAGAAGAGCAGCCGCAGTGACGGTTCCAAGCCATGCCAGCTTCATGCTGCTGCCTCTTCACTGCCGAGTGTCGGTTGATCCACCACGCCCGGCGCCAGCTGCTCGAAATGCGGCACCCACGCCTCCGGCGCCGCGCCATGCCGGGCAATGAGCCGGTTCATCAACTCGTACGTCGCACGACGGCCGGAGATGACCGCGATCTTGTCCTTTGCGCCGCTCAGGTCGAACCGGCACAGCACGGACCCGCCGGGCCGCTTCATCAGGAACGTGTGCCGCATGTTCGGCAGCACCTGCGTAACCGCCAGATACTCGGCTTCCGTCAGGCCTAGGCCCTCGACCAGGTCGGCGCGGCTGGCGCTCTCGTCGCCGAAGAATATCTTCGTCGGCACCTGCTGCTTCAGCGTGTGCGCGTTCGGGCTGTTCAGAGCGTCCCGCGGGCTTTGCGTGGCCAGCAGCACCGCGCCCTCGTTCTTGCGGATCGTTTTCAGATGATCGTTGTTCTCGTCGCGGAACGCCGGCACGCGGTCGGTCTGCCAGAACTCGTCCACCGCCAGCACGATCGGCTGGCCGTCGATCAGCTTGCGGGTGCGGTAGAACAGATAGGACAGGGTAGGGGAGCAGACCGTCTCGTCCTGCAACAGCGCTGTCGTGTCGAAGCCAATCATCCGCGCATCCATGCGCAGCTCGTCCCGGTCGTTATCGAAAGCCCAACCCAACCGCTCGCCGCGGCACCACTTCCGCAACCGAGCCGCCGCGCCATTCTGTGACCGCTGGCCAAGCATGACCTGCACGCCAGCCAGGCTGCGCATCTCCGGCGGCATCTCCATTTGCCGGGCCACAGCGCGCTGTAGGCGCTGGTCCTCGTCCGAAGAGAGATCGCATTGGCCATCGGCCAGGATCAGCCCGCGCACGAACCGCTCAAGGAACGCCAGGTCATCACCAGCGCCGGTCAGGCCATGCAGCGGCGCCAAGCCGGATGGCGTGCCGGACGGCAGGACGAGGTAGGAGCCGCCGGCCGCCCGCACCATGACGGACAGACCGTAATCCTTATCCACGATCACAACCCGAGCCGCCGCGTTGCGTAGGGCGAGAAGGCACACGCTTCCCAGCAGGCCCGTCTTGCCCGACCCGGCCGGGCCAAAGATCAGGCAGTTGGCTAAATCCTCAGCCGGGATTTGCGCCGAGCCCTGCACCTGGAAATGGAAGGCATATTCCGTGTCTGCCGTCGTGCGCAGCATGACGATCGGTGCGCCCCAGCGACCCGAAGGCTGGCCAGCCGGGATGCCATGTTTTGCCGCAAACCCGACGGCATTGATGCTCTTGGTCAGGGCAGGCCGAGTGCGCCAGCGCAGGTTGCCCGGCAGCTGCGCGAAGAAGGCCGGCATCAGCGCATCCGTCTCACGCACGGCGGTAATCCCGACGTCCGACAGCATGCTCTGCACCCGAGCAACCCGGCGGTCCAACTCCTCGAGCGAGCCGGCATAGATCGAGACGGACAGATGGTGCGACACGTAGACGCTGCGCCCGCTCATCACGTCGTCTTCGTCCTGTGCCAATTCGTGTAGCTGGCTTTTGGCCGCGTCGTTGCCGGACTGCATTTGCTTGACACGCATGCCGATCTTGCCCAGCGCGTCGACCTTTTGCCGAAACCGGCGCGAGTTGGTGATGTTCAGCGGAAACGGTGCGCGGCGCAGCTCGGCGAACATCGTCGGCGACGTGCGCGCCGGGTATTCCAGCATCGACAGCATGGCCGAGAACAGCGGGGCGCCCTCGCGAATGATCTGGACGTCCTGCAGCCCGAATACGAGCCGGTGCGGCACCGCCAGGCGGCCGAGGCGACCGGACGAGAGCCCGACCGGACGGAAGTGGCTGCAGGCGATCAGATGCAGCGCTTCTGCCAACTCGGAGAAGATCAGCCCATCTTGCTCACGCAGGCCCAGGCGGCGAATGCCATACCGCGAGAGTCCAGCCTCAATTTTCTGCACGACGCTTTCGAGCTCGGCCACCAACTCGTCTGCCGCCTGCGGGTGCTCTTTGACCCGGCCGCCGAACAGCGCCTGGAGACCGCTGCGCAACCGATCCTCCGGGTGCAGCAACACGGTAACGAACAGGTCATTGCGGAACAGCGAGCCGACGCCCTGTGCTGCCCGGTAGGCGTCATCGAAGCGAGCGCCGAACCAGTTGGGCACCGCCGGCAGCGGCATCATATCTTGCCCGTCTTGCCGCACCTGGTGGTCCCAAATCTCGACGCGAGGATCTGACACGCTGCGGTCAAGTTGGTTGTCGCGCTGGTTAGCCGCATGCGTTGCCGCAGCCCCAGCCAACTCCGCCGGCAGCCCGGCGATGTGCAGCATGGCAAATAGCGAGCCGTCCTGGTTGATCCCGACCTCGCGATCCCAATGACCTACCTGCGGCAGGAACTTAGCGACGGCGCGCTCAACGGTCATGACGAACCGCTCCCAAGGGATCGAAGCTCACACCGCCCCAGCGGCCCCGATCGCCGAACATCGCGCCGGAGATCAGCGCCAGTAACAGCACTCGTGGCCGGTTATGGTCGCGCGCCACGATCCAACGGCCGAGAGCCGTCAGGGCAAGGATCAGCAGTAGCCAGAACGGGTTTTGCGTGGCCGAGGCGACGATCATGGGAATGCCAACGATCGGCAGCACGAACCAAAACGGGACGTTCAGCCCCTTGATGACGGCCGGCCGAGTGGCGCCCACGGAGAGCGGATCCCAAGGCACCGTCTCGCCGGCCAGGGTCATCAGCTAACCCCGTAGCGGGTCAGGATGTAGGCGCCGCCGAACGCGAGCACCATGCCGCCGATGGCCGACCCAACGTAGGGGCCGAGATGCCGACCCTCAGCGACGGCATGAGCACCTTTGAAGGCGCAGATGACCGGGATGACGACACCGACAAGCGACAGCACCCAGGAGCCGAGCATGGTTAGCCCCGTCGTCGGATCAATGCCGCCGGAGATGGTCACGGCAGAGGCAGTCCCGGCATAAGCGGCGGGCGGGACGGCCAGGGTGAGGGCGCGTTTCAGGTTCACAGAGTTTCCTTTCGGTCGGGAAAGTGCAGAGCGTCCGCCAAGCCGTTCTCATCCTCCGGCGCTGGCGGAGTGGGGTGCAGCGCGTCCTCAAAGACGGCTGCAGGTGGCCGGACCCGCGCACGGGGGCGAGGCGCTATAACGTCATCCGGAGCAATAGCCGGCGGGGCATCAGCGCCTGCAGCAAACTGGATCGCCGGCACGATCTGCGCAGCCGCGCGCCAGACCTTCGCCTGATAGCCGTTCAGGATGCCGGCTTGCTCGCGACCCGTGTTGTAGATCGACGCGGCGCAGCGCAGGGCCGGCTGCTCGGCAACCGCGCCGTCGTGTCGGCAGCGCTGATAGGCTTCGACCAGGATAGCGGCGCCAGCGCGGATCGACTGCCCTGGATCGAACGCCGTCGCCACCGTCAGGCCGAGCCGCGGCAGGTTGGCGCTGTTCACCTGCATGATGCCGAGATCGAGGCTGTGGCCCTGGGCGAGCAGCGCCGCAGCAAGCTTGTTCGCGGCGGCGGCCGTCTCTGGAAGGAGAGTCTCGCCCGTCGTGTTGTCGTGAATGGCGTTCGGCTCTAGCCGACTCTCGTAATGTGCGAACGCGGCCAGCGTCTCGGGCGCTACAGAGGGGCCGAACGCGGCAGCAAGCTGCAAGAATACCGGTAGAGCGAGGCTCACAGCCCCGTTCCATTCAGCTTAATTGATGCTACGTTTCGACCGGTTTGCATGGCCCGCTCACTCGAGAAGCGGCCACGTCAGTCACCGCGCTATACATTTTAATGTATAGGAACGCGGCCTGCAACCAGAATTAGAGGGCGTTCACTCGACGCTACCGGTTGCTCTGCGTAACATGGTCGACACGTCATCGCCGAACACTCTGGCAAGCCGCGCCATCGTGCCAAGCGTCACGTTGATCTGACCGTTTTCGATCTGAGAGACATGATGCTGACGAAGGCCGCATCGTTCGGCCAGCTCAGTCTGGCTTATGTTGGCTTTGATGCGCGCCGCTTTGACATTGCGACCAAACGCTAACTGCAGCTCGGCTGCCAGTTCGGCGTCTTCGTTGTCTTCAGGCGGAAGGGCTGGCTTCCTAGCCATAGCGGCATCATCCAAAGGTTCGACATTGGTCCAATCAGATACAACGATTGGTGCGTACGTCATCCGAGATCCTGGCCGTCGAGCCAGCGGTGTCGGCCCCCAGTTCGGCACGATACACCATAACGTACTGATATGTCGCCAACCGTCGGAAGATGGTAGTGCCCTAGTTTCAAATCCGCCGCACTGAATCTTGGTGGCCACCGGTCAAGATATATAGGTCGCCAAAGGTATGCACATCCCCCTTGCCGGTCGGTAGGCCGGCACGATACGGATGGTCAATGAACTTGCTTCTAAGCTTTTCTCCATTTCTTGCCTTTGCGGTGCTTGTCCATCTTGGCTTTGTTGAAGGGGCGCTCTGGGCGGGCGCCCTCGTCTCGGGCGTCCTGCTGCTGCGTGACCGCCTGCTACTAGGCCGGTCATTCAAGATTCTTGAAGTCGGCACCTTACTGCTGTTTGCCGCGCTCGCCGTCTACACGCGGGTAACTGCGCAGGCATGGACAGTCCCGGCCGTGCGTCTGGTTGTTGACGCAGGCCTGCTCGTGATCGTGTTGGGCTCTCTGGCGATCGGGCAACCTTTTACGCTCCAGTACGCTCGCGAGAGTGCCCCACGAGAGGTCTGGGACAGTTCCCGCTTTATGGCAGTCAACCGCAACATCACTCTCGTCTGGGCCGTGGCTTTCCTTGTGCTGGTGCTTGCCGACGTCGCCATGGTGTATGTGCCGGAAATCCCCAAGCGCCTTGACATCCTCGCGACCGTCTTAGCACTGGTCGGCGCCTATAAATTCACAGCGCGCGCGACCGCGCAGGCCTCGGCGTAGCACTGCGGCCGATACCGGCATCGCGATAAGGAACGGATATGATCGGGCAAGCAGTTGCCTTCTCCATTCGTAATCTTCCGGCCGTGCTGCTCGTTCTCGCGTTGGCTCTGGGTTCATCAGGTCGCCCTTGCGGCCCGGCAGCAAGTCGATTCCTAGGCTGGGTGCTGCTTCTGCCCATCGGGGTCGTCGGACTTTGGGCAGGGATTGCGCACGTCGCCTTCCCACAAGTCGCGGCCTCGCACATCGGCTGGCAGGTGAGCCCGTTCCAATATGAGGTTGGCATGTCTGACCTCGCGGTGGGGGTCACTGCGTGTCTCGCATTCTGGCGCTCTTGGGAGTTCCGTGCCGCTGCAGTCTGTGCGGCCTCTATCTTCCTTCTCGGCGATGCGATTGGACACATCCGTGAAATGGTGATTTCGGGCAACTTCGCGCCTGGCAATGCGGGCCTGCCGTTCTACATGGATATTCTTGCGCCAACGCTCGCCATAGCGTTGCTGATCGGGTCACGGACGCAAGACGCCTGAATGATCGGCTTCCAAGGCGGTCCACGTCCAAGTGCCGCCCGCATGTTCTGGAGCGGCCTTGGCGGTCGGGACGTTCTTCGCCTTATCGTCGTCGCAGAGGCTCCAAGACGTGTAGATCCTCGACTAGCGATCGCAGAACTAAGCGGCCGACGATCACCAGGTCATGATAACGGCCAACAATTCTCGCTTTTGCCGCGAGCCCAAATGGCGACACCGGATGGATCTCAGCAGCCTGCGCCACCAAACGGCGTTGCTGGTCAAGCAGGCTTCGAACAACGGCGCTGGCCAATACGTCCCCGGCATCCTCCTTCTCGATTGCCGAATTTATCTGACGGTGAATGCTCAGCAGCGTGCGCTCAATCCTGCTTAACCGAGCTTCTACGGCGCGGATTTTCGGCGTCATGTCCGTTGCCCTCCCATCACCGCAGCGATGTCGTCCGTCAACGAGCGGACGGCCGCGCTGCGCAGCCCATTTTTGTCCGCGAAGAATGCACCGATGACGCGCGCCTTCATGGCGACGCCCTCGCGCGTCTTCGCCGGAAGATCCAGCACTAGAGGAAGAAGCCGATTTTGCTCCCTGATCGCATCGCTTAACCGGTCCGATTGAGTTCGGAACGCCAGCCTGTCATTCCAGGGATCTGGCGTAGCCTCGCGCATTTTGGACGCGATACGATCGCTACCGAGATATTCCCGGCAGAGACTGAGTAACTCGGCATCAAGGCGAGTGGCGCAAGGGGAGGTTTGTTCACGAATGTCGGATATGGCGCCCGATGACCGGGCCGCCTGCATCAGTTGTGCGAGCTCGGCAACGCCCGAGAGGCCGGGATCGGGCCGCGGCGCATTGGCCTGCTCCCAGGCCCACCGCACCGCCATGTTGGCGCTCCGGTTCTCAAACCGTCGTTCGACAAGCTGAAGGCCAGGCGGCGGCACGGCGATCCAGGCGTCGGGGGGTTTGTGATCATAGTAAGCCGGGCTCTTCCAGCCGGTCTGCGAATTAGAGCCGAGCACGCCTTCGGCCCAAAAGTGCGGCACCAGGGTGAATTTCCACCCCTGCAGCTCGAGCTGCGCTCGCTTGGACAGGACGGCCATCTTACTTCACCACCCGTAGCGTCGGCTTCTGCGGCGCGTCGAGCAGCTTGTGGTAGCGACGCCCGAGTTCTTGGAAATGCTCGACCAATGGTCCTCGGCCGCGCGCCGCCTGCTGCGCGAGTGCGACCGCGATATCGAGATTGCGTTGCCGCAGGTCGGCAAACATCTTCTCCATCCTGTCGAGAAGCTGCTGCTCCTTAGCAATTTCCTCGGCCGTAGGCGGCGGCATGGGCGGCAAGGCTGGAGGAGCGGAGGACGGCGCCTTTGGCTTGCGAGTTCTCATATCGTCCCCGCCCGCAACGCTGCGATAATGCTGCCGTGCTTGGCGACGGCTGCTTCTATCCGCTCCTCCTCTCGCGCGAGATCGACCGGAGGCCGCCGATGCCGTTCCGCGAGCTGTAGGCCGTTCTCCAGCCAGTCGAGGAACGTGCTTTTCGGCACGTGGCTGCCGATCTCGAGGAAGGCGTCCATCTGGCATCGGTGGGCAGCCAGTAGCGGCCGCGCGCTCGGCAGCGCCGAGGAGGGCGGCAGGATCAGGGTCGGCTGCACAGCGCCAGCGGGCCGCAATACAGCGCCGCTGAACACCGAGCTGCCGATCAGCGCGAGGAAGCCTCTACGGGCGTTCATGCTGATGCACTCCCCGCTTGCGCTTCGGCCCGCTCTTGCGCGATCAGGTCTCGATACAGCGCGGCCCGAAAACGATCCTCCATCGCGCCGTCGGGGTCGTCCTGCGCAATGCGGTGGCTTGGCAGATACCAGAACGCCATGCAGCGAGCCCGGGCCGCGTGCCCCTCGGCCGTCGTAGCCGTAAGAGCCACGATCTTCTCCGCTACCGTCGCGAGAGGGTCCAGCATGGATACGTTGGGATCGTTCTTCTCGACGTCGCCATCAAGAGACTCGCAGTAAGCGGACCAGGCACGCTGGATGCGCAGGTAA